>MU399630.1:0-74965 GCA_022578875.1 Hypoxylon crocopeplum | reverse complement strand
TACCTTTTATCGTTCGAATAATTTAAGTTAAAATATTAGGTAAAATTAGAAATATTAACGAAACTAACTTAAAAATTAACTTAAAAATAAACCTAAAAACCTTAAACTTAATCGGTTTTTACTTTAATTACGACGGTTTTAATATTAATCTTAACGTTAATAACGGCCGAATCGGATATAATTTTAAATAAAAAAATAAACATTATATTACCGATAAATATTAAAATAATTATCTTATTATTAAAGAAATTACCGGCATTATAACCTATTATATAATTGTAATTATAAATTTAATTACTAGTTAAAAAAATTAATAAAACCGTTAACTTTTTTTTTAAAAAAAGAGATAATATAAAGACATTTTTATAGGCGATTTTATATCGTACGAATTAATATACGAACCTTTATTATATAAACGTACGAGCTTTTTCCGTATATATAATATTATATTTAAAATACGAACGTATTATAAATATTAAAATAAACTATCCTTTATATATATATAAAACTTTATAATAACATTTAGGAATTCCTCGTTTATTAATATATATATTATTAACTTATTTTCTTTTAATTTATATTTTATAAAATCTTCGAAATCGTTTATTTTATTTTTAAAAAGTAACTTTTAAGAATTAAATAGGTTTATTTTATAGTTAATTTTAAGTTTAAACTCGATTTTATCGTTAATTATTTCTTTAATAAAAAGCTTTTTATAATTGTTAACGTAATTTTTAATATCGATAATTAATAGTTTTTCTAAATAAGTTTTAATAAAATTAACTCGTTTATTTAACGTTTATTTAACCGATTAAACGTTAAAAAAACCTTTATTAAGGTTTTATCGAAAGTTATATTTTTTATTATTTACGATCTTTCGTAATAAAAAGATATCCGATTTAAAAAAATAAAATTTAAACCTAATAAAAGTTTCGAAACCGTTTTATTATTTTTAATAACGTAAATAAAATATAGAAAGTTTTAATCGTCGATTTAAATTAATTTTTCGATAAGTTTTATAATTATAATTAATGTAAATATATTAAATCTAAATTAAATAAACGTAGTTTTAAATATAAAGATTTTAAATTTCCTAATATAAAATTTTATAATAAGGTTAAATTACGTTTTAATATTTATTATTATAATAATTTTATCTTCGTTTTTATAAGATTTTATTTTAATAAATAATTAAAACAAAACTTAAATATAAATATATAGTTTATTATAAGTTAAATTTCTAAATATATAATAAATTTCGGCGATCGTAAAGGTTATATATTTAATAATTTCATTAATTAAGTTAATTATAATGTTAAAACGTTTAATTTTATTATTCGATTTTTTATTCTAAATATTTATAAGGTTTTTTTTATATTCTTTTAAAATAAATTTAACGATTTACGTAAAAACTAAGTTTATATTTAAACTATTTATTATTTCTTTTAATAAATTAATAAAACCGGGTATATATTAAGTTATCTTTTTTTAGGTAATAAAAAATTATTTATTAAAATTATCTTTGATTTTATTAAGTTAAAATATCCTTAATTTCTGGTTAGAAAATCTTATAATTTACGTATAAATATTTTAACTATTTTAATTTCGATTATTACTTTAAAAAATCGCGGAATTACGTAAAATCTTTTTAACGTTATAAGTTTAATTTTTTATATTCGTATTAATAAAGTTTTTATATAAGTTTATTTTTCTTTTAATATTTATAATTTAGCTTTATTTAGTTACATTTATTTTAATAAATTCGAAATTTTCATTAATTATTTTTAAATAATAATAATTAAATATTTCGGGATTATCGAAATCGGGATTATCGTTTAAAATTATCGCGATATTCGCTTATATATTATCCGTTTATAATTAGATTTCTTTATTTCGATAAAAAAATTTTAAATTTATTTTTAATTTTCTTATAAGATAATTATTTTATTTCTTAATTTAAACCTTATAATATTATATATCGAAAGTAACGTTTTTATTTTTTAATCCTTTTTATTCGATATAATATAAAATATTCTTATTTATTAGTAAACTTTCCGTATAAATATTTATAATTAATTTCTTTTCGATCGATATATAAACGAAATTATTATTTATTTTAGTTTTATCGAGTTTATATTTCTTTATTATTAGGTTATAATATACGATTTTATTATTATTTAATATATTAAAAAGGTTATAATTTCTTACGAAATAAATATTAACATTATATTAATAATATTTAAAGGAATTAAACTTTAATCGAATTATTAAAGATTTATTATTAAATTTCGTTCGATAATTAAACGTTATACGATTAAATACGAATTAAAATTATCCGATCTTTAGATTTATAAATTAAAGTTTTATAATATTAATTACATTAATTAACGTTACGATCTTTACCTAATATAATATCTAATTTTCGTAAAAGTTATAAAATCTAAGTTTATTACTTTTTAAGTTAATAATATCTTTAACGAAATTTATATTTTAAATTTATAGATTTTTAATTTATTCGATAAAGTTATTTATTTTATTTATTATTACGGGAAAAATAATAGTTTTTTTTAAATTCGATTTAACGGAGGTTTCGATTTTAACTTTAGTTATTCGAGTTTTTTATTCGATAATAACTTTATTATTATCGTTAATATCGAAGTTATTATTTTTAAAATAATATTTCGATCGATTAACTTTAATCTTAGTTTTATTTATATTATATATTTATATATATAAATCGACTTAACGACTTAATTATTTTTTAAATTCTAAAAATAACAATGTTTTTAATTCGTTTAAGGTTTTATTAAAAAAGCTAATTAATTAAAACTTAATTTTAAGAAATAAAAGTTTCTAAATCGTTTTAAAATAAAATAATCTTTCGAATAATTCGTTTTTAGCTTTAATCTTAAATACGATTATATTATAATTAAAGAAAAGATCGTTAATTAATTTAAAGATAATAATATTTTTCGATTTCTTTTTTAATATATCGATTTAGTTTTAGATAGTTTAGAGTTATTTAAAATCTTAAACTTTAAAAGAAAATTTAAGCTTTTTTATAATCGCTTTTTATATATTATAATCGGAAAATATAACTTTAACTCGTTTTTTTATTTTTAACCTTTTTATATAATCGGAAATTAAAATAAGCTTTATTTTATTAAAAAAGCCATATTTAACGAAATAATAATCGAGGTTAATTATTTATTAAAAAACATAAATTCCGTTAAAAAATAAACTTTTATAAAGTTAAGAATTTATTACGATTATATAAAATAAATTTATTATATTCGGATAAAATCTTATAACTTTTATAATACTTAGATTATTAGTAATTATATTAATCGATAAACTAAGACTTTTATTAATAAAAATAATAACGTTTAAAATAAATATTATTATTATTAAAAATTAAATGTTTTAAAATATTACGAAAGAAATAATGTTTAAAAATAATGAATTTTAATTTATTTCGACGTTATTAACATTTTTATTAGGTATTTAATACTAATTAAAGAAATCTTAATTAATTTCGTTATTTTATAAAAAATAAACTAATTTAGGATTTATTTAAATAATATCGATAAAAAGGTTTAAAGATTTATTTCTAGTTTTAACCGAAAAAAATAATAGTAAAAAGTAATGAATCGATCGTAATAATAGATTTTCTAATAAAGTTTCTTTCTAAGAAAATATAAAAGTAACTTTTACGGTAATTTTTTTCACGAAAATCGATTTTTTTCGAAAGTATTTTTTCCTTAAAATTATACGAGTTTTAAGAAATAAAACCTCTTTATTTCTTAAGATTTTAATTAAAATAATAATCTTAATATTTATAAGGAATTTTACTTTCTAAAAGTTATCGATCGTTATTTCGAATAAAAGTTTTATCGCGATAATTATAAGTTAAACTACTAAAATAAATTCCGTTAAAATATTAAAAAAAGATTTTTTTTATATAAAAATTTACCGATTAAACTATTTCGTATAGAAAAAATTAACTCGTAATATAATTTATATATTAGTAAAAATATTATTTTAATTAAGGATATTTTATTAAAAATAAACGGGTTTCGTTTTATACGTATATTCGCGATATAAGTTATCGTTTCTTAAGTTCGATATTTCGGTAACTATTTTCTTTATAATCGATCGATAAATGTTTTAGTTTTTAGTAAGGTTTTTTAATGTTTTTAACGCTTAACTAAATATTGAAACTTTAATATAATTAATTTTCGGTTCTAAATAACTAAATTTTAGGTTTTTAGTTTTAATATCTTTAATTTTTTAAAATTAAAAGATTTTTAAAGCTTTAATATTCTTAATAATTAGTTTATATCGTCGGTTATTTAATATTTCTTTAATTTATAAGATTTTAATAAATTATTATTATTGTGAAGTTTTATATATATATGAAAAATAGTTCATTTTAATATTTATAATACGTTCGTATTTTAGATATAATATTATATATATAGAGAAAGCTCGTACGTTTACGTGATAAGGGTTCGTGCATTAATTTGTATAATATAAAATCGCTTATAAGAATATCCTTATATCATTTCCTTTTTTAGAAAAAAAGTTAATGGCTTCGTTAATTCCTTTAATTAATAACTAAATTTATAATTATAATTATATAATAGGTTATAATATCGGTAATTTCTTTAATAATAAAATAATTACTTTAATATTTATCGATAATATAATATTTATTTTTTTTTATTTCGAAATTATATTTAATTCGGCCGTTATTAACGTTAAAGTTAATATTAAAACCGTTACGATTAAGATAAAAACCGATTAAGTTTAGGATTTTTAAGCTTATTTTTAGGTTAATTTTTAAGTTAATTTCGGTAATGTTTTTAGTTTTACCTAATATTTTAACTTAAATTATTTAAACGGTAAAAAATATTATTTATTAAATTTATTAATTAATTTTAGGGCGTTTTACATTAGTAATTCGCGTATATATTATTAATTAAAAGTATAAGAATAGTTTTTCTAATATATTAGGTATTTTAAAACTAATTTACTTTCGGTTCGGTTAATTTAACGTTATAAAAAGGCTTAAATTTTATATAAAATCTAATCGTTATTATTTTTTTCTATTAAACCTTTTCCGATTTATAGTTTTCGTTAATTATATAAGTCTTTTTTTTACGGTATTTTATATAGTTATATTATCGATATTACTTTATAAATACGCTAATATAATAGAATATTTAATTTATAAATTAATTCGTTTATACGTTTTATTATTAATAACGATTTTATATATTATATTAACTACTTTTTTAATAATTTACCTAATAAGTTATATCTTTTATATAATTTTAGGTATATCGTTTCGTTAATTTTAAACGAAATTAGTTTATATTTATTATTATATTATACCTTAGAATTTATTATTACGAAATTAATTATTACTTTTGTTTTTTTTTAATAAGTTTAACGTAAGGTATTAAAATCGATTTCGTTTAAAGATATATCGAGAATAAAAAATATCGTTTATAACTTAAAACCATATATTATTTCGTTCGATAATCGTTTTAATATTAATAATTTAACGTTATTTAAATTATATTATAACTTTAAGATAATATTTATTTATAATTAATTTAAAGTTACGTAATAATATTTAAATGTTATTTTTACGTTTTAATTTTTACGTTCGAACTAATTATTCGTTTAAAAATAATAATTAATCGATATAATTAACTTAATTTTTAACTTTATAAAAATGGTTTACTAAAACTTCGAAATAAATTTCGGGTTTTTATTCGAAATAACTTTATTTAATATTCCTTAATTATATAATATTATATATTTTATTATTATAATAACTTAATATTTAGCTTTATATTTAGTATATTCGGAAATAAATATCATTTTTTTCGAGAATTTATATATTATAACTATTATAACGTTATAAAAAACGAAACTTTCGATATATTAAAATATGTTTTTCGATATTACTTTCGATAAAGTTACGATAAAATCCTATATAATCGTATAATATAATTATACCTTTAAGTTAATAAGTAAAAATTCTCTATATTTTTATAATCGATTTATTTGGTTTTTTTAATAATCCGGGCATTATTTTACGTATTTTTTCATTTTTCGGATTATATTTTAAATATATATTTTTTCTAAGTTATATAATATCTTTTTCGGCCCGAAATAATAGCTTTTATTATAAATAATTTCCAAGAATTTCTTTATATAAAATAATGGAATTATTAAGCGTTTTCGTTTTACGTTATTAATATAATATATTAAATCTTTTTTTAATTTATAACGATACCATTTCGCGGTATTTTTTCGTTCTTTTTTTATCGCTTTAAAAATCTTTCCTAATTTATATAAACGTTTATTATAAATATAACTTTCGATAACTCGCTTTCGGAAATTATTATTAATAAAGATTTATATAATATAATAACTAAAGTTATTAATTACGTCGTTTAATATTAATTTATATAAATTATCCTTTTTCGTTATATTTTATATATCATTTTTCGCTAATAATTTAAATAATACGTTCGAAATTAAATTAAGTTTATTAAGAATATAATATATATTAAAAATAAATTACGATAAATAAATAAAAGTAACTATTAATTTCGTATTTATTTTATTTATATTTATTATTTTTAATATACTTTGTTATATTATCTTTTTTATCGCGTTATAATCGGTTAAAATCATAATTAATTTAATATAAAATTATAATTATATTTTATTTTATCGATATATTTATATTAGGTATATTACCTTAAGTTTAATTATTTAATATCGCGTTTTTATATTTATTAATATTTTAAATAAAAACATAATCGGCTTAATTACGTTTATTAATATATTACATTTGTTTTAAATTCCGTTAAAATAAAAAATTATAACTCCGAATCTTTTTTCTTTAAATACGTTTATTTTTAAGAAAATAATATTATTGTAATTCTAATATATAAATATTACGGGATTATATAATTAATCTTATATTAATTAAAATACCTTTATTTTAATTCGATTAATTAAAAAGTTATTTTTAACGTATATTTCCGTTTTATTAATATTATTAATAAAATCTTTTCTTTTTTTCGGTCGATAATTAATAAAAACGTTTTTTTATTTTATAATAATTATATCTTTTATTAATATTATAGTAAGTATTTCTTTAGGAATTTTATTATTTTAATATATATTTCTAAATATAATAAATTTATTAATATTTTAATTTTACGAATAACATTTATTTTATCCTTTATAATTATAATGTTATTTTTATTAATAAAAAATCCAAATAAACGGATCGAAAGGAATCTTAAAAACGATTTTTTCGAAATTAAAATTAAATTAACTTAGTAATATATTTCGAATAACTTATTAAAATAAGTTTAATGTTTTGTTATAATATCGTTAAAAATAACTATATTATTTATATAAGCTTTTATAAAAAATTAAAACGGTTATAATTTTTAGTTTATAAAACGTTAAATAAACGTCGGTAAGTTTCGAAAACTTATTAACGTTATATTAAACATTTTTAATTCTTTTAAAGATATAATAACCATTTTTTTATAATATTTCGTAATAATAAATAATTAGTAAAAAAAACTAAACCGTTAATTACGTTTATAAACTTTTTATTTCGAATCCGTGAAATAATTTCTTTTTATCGCGATAATAAATATATATCTAATAAAATACATTTATTAAGTAATCTTAAATTAATTATTATTTTATTTTACGTTTATTATTTATTATTTTCTATATAACGAAATAAAGGTAAACGAAAAATATCGGTCGTTTTATTTATATAAGTTTACCGTTATTATATATTAAATTAAAGGTTTCGTTTAGGAATTTCCTATTTTATATCCTTAATAAATATATAGTTCTTAGCTTATATTCCTTTTATTATTCGTTAATTAAATCCACGATTATTTTTTCGTTTTTTAATAAATCGATAATGCTTTTATTACGTTAAATATCTTAATAATTTACTAAGAATACTAAACGTTTTCCAAATCTAAAATCGTTATTATAATAATGTATTTTATCTTTTAATAAGATTTCATTAAGGTTTTTTAATTTCTCGGCGTTTAAAGAAAATATATTTACTATTTTTTTTCTTATATATTATTTTTTATATATTTTCGAATATAATTTCATTTAATATTAAAACTTATATAAATTCGTTATTTATATCGAATTCGTTTATTAAAAAATCTAGAAACTATCTTTTTAAGTTATTATTTATTATAACGATCGTTTATATTAAGTTAGCTTTTTTTTATATCGTTATAAAATATATTTCGTTAGTAATTTCCTTTATTATTTTTAAACGCGTTTTCCGTTAAATAATTATTTCCTTATTAGAATAATTAATTATAATAACTATTTTAAATAAATTAATATTTAAAATATTATATAACGCTTTAAAATATCGTAAAAAAATTAGAAATTTCTATTAATTAATAAATTAATATAATTAATTAATATTAATATTATAGAATTTAATAAGATTATTATCTTTATTATTATTATAATTTATTATTTTATCGTTTATTTTTTACGAAATAAGATTAATATCTTTATATTTAAGTTTAATATTAATATTATTAAAGTTTTTAAATAATTAATTATAACGTTATAATTATTATAAAACTTTTTTCTAAATAATAAGTTTAGTTTTAAGTTATTATAAACTTATATTTCTTTTTTAAATCGGATTATTATTAATTTATTTATATCCTTTCTTAATATTATAAATATAAAAATTACCTTTTCGTTTAAACTAATTTCTTTTATAATGTTTCTAATTAATAATGGCTTTTTAATAATGGTAATTTTTATATTATCGGCAAATTTCTTAAGTTACTTATAATTTAGTAACTTATTTAATATTCTTATATTTATATAAATTTTAAACTTATTTTTATATTCGTTAATAATTTATACCTTAAAATATATATATCGTTTTAATCGATTCGACTTAGTTAATATTCTAGGAATTATATTAGTAATTTTTCCTTTAACGTAATTAAATTCTTTAATTACTTTATTTATATTAATATTTTAATTATTATTATTTATATCTAAGTTATTAATATTTATATTAATATCTTAATTATTATATAAATCATTATCTATTTTTATTTTATTTATTTTTATATTATTTATATTAATAATAATATCTTTATTAATATTAATAATGGTTTTTAAATTTATCTTAAACTATATTTCATATTTTTTTAAAAATAAAAAAAATATTAGTTTATTTACTTTTTTACTGTAAACTATATATATATTTTATAATATATATTTATTAAGGAATTATTTAAGGATAAATTTATAAAAGGTAAATTAAATTTTATTCGTAAATATAATTTTATACCTAAACTTATTAATTATATATAATTATTAACAAATATATATTTAAAATAATTAGCTTATATATTAAATATTTTATTACATTTTCGATAAATTCATTTATATATTAATAATAATAAAAAATTATCCGAATAAATAATATTATTATATTTATTATTTATTTATTTATAATTTTCTAATAAGAAATAATTATTAATAATTAATTTCTTTTCTTTAGTTTTATAATTATTTTTATCCTAACTAATAATAAAGTTATTTTATAAATAATTACAATTATTTCGTTATTTTTATTTAATTTAATAACGTTATTAATACTTAGGTTTATATTTTTTACGGAAATTATAATAGCCGCGTTCGTAACTTTTATTTTTATAATAATAGTTATAATTATAACCGTAATTTCTATAACGGTTAATTTTAAAATGTTTATTATTACGTCGATTATTAATATAACGATTAATTTTATAACGATCGTTACGATTATAATTTCGATCGTTTCTACGATATTTATAACGATCGTATTAATTATTACGATCGTTTAAACGTTTACCATAATTATTACCATTATTATAACTATAATTATTACGATTTTTTCCGCGAGATAATTATTAATTTACGTTTGTTTTTTCGATATTCGTTTTTTCGATATTTCTATCTTTTTAAATTACTAGGAAATTAGTTAAAATAAATTTATTTAAAAGAAAGTTCTTAATTAAACGATTATTAATATTTATTTATTATTTTTAATCTTTATTATTACTAATTAATAAAGAATTTCGTTAAACCTTTTATCGTTTTATAATATATTCGAAATAATCGAATAAAGAAATATCGATTTTTAATAATACCATTAATATTTATAAAACTAAATTAAAAGCGATATAAATCTAAGATATATATTATATAAAATCATTTATATCGAAAACGTAATAATTTCGAATTAACTTTATTACTTAAGTTTTAATCGATTTATTTTTTAAATAACTTTTTATAATATATATTAATTTTTATATATTTCGTAAAACGTTTTAATAAAATATCTTAAATTAATTAAATAACTTAATTAAAACATATTTATTATTAGTTTTTATTATTTTTCTTTAATCGATAAATAAAATTATAATTTACTAAGTTTAAGTTTTACTTTTAAATAATTTATATATTTATATAATGATTTTTTCTTTATATAAATCGTTAATTTTAACGTTTCGAATAACTTTAATAAATAAATAAACGTTTTTTTAATGTGTTTTTTTATTAATAATAACGACCTTTTTTTCCTAAAAAAATAAAAAAATCAAAATTAAAATAACTAATATTAAAAAGTTTCTATTTATTTATTTAAGCTTTATAACGATTAACCTTTAAATAAACTTACGTAAAAATTCGAAAATCGCTTATTAAGTCGCTAATTAGTTTATTTATATTAAAAGTTACGTTAAAAATAATAATATATTCGGCGATATATTTTTATCTTTTAATTATGTTTTTATTATTATTATTATTCGCGCGATAAAAATAAGTTCTAAGTTTAACGTTATTAATATTAATATCGTTATTAAAACCTAAAATATCTATATTCGATATATTATTAAATAAGATTAATTTATTAAATAAAATAAAAAACGAATAATAAAATAATAGTAATTAAAGCGATAATAATTATTAGTTTCATTAATTTCGTAAATAATAACTAAACAATTATTATTCGAATAATTATTATTTTTTAGAAAATTAACGATTTAATTATTTAGATTATTTAAACTATTCTAAAAATAAAAATTATTAAGAAAATTACCGTGAAAAGATTAAAGATTATTACGATAAACTTTCGTAAAAAAGTAAAAATTATTATAATAATTATCTTAAAAGTTAAAAAAACCTTAAAAATTATTTTTCGAATAAAAACGTTCCGAAAGATTTAAATAATTAGTTAAATTATTTTATTATTAAGTAAAAACGAGGTTTTAATAAAATTATTAATGATTATTTATTTTATAATTATCGATTAAACGTAAAGAATTTAGCTATAATTATAAAAGTTTTAGTTTTATATTAAACCTTAAAACGTTATTTTTTAATTATAATTATAAAAATTATAAAAACGTTAATTATAAATTAAACTTTAGGAAATTATACTTTAATAATAATTATAAAAGTTTTAATTATAATAGGAAATTACGTTTAATTTTTAATAAAAATATTAATAAAAACTTAAACTTTAAAATAAATTTAAATTTAAATAAAAGCTTTAACGGAAATTATAATCTTAGTTAATATTTAAATTTTAAAAACTTAAACTTTATTAACTTTAATAAAAATAAATATTAAAATAACGAAAAAATATTAAAAATAAATAAAAAGGATCGGATTATTTTTAGCTTTATTATTTTTTACGAAATCCGATATATCTTAATTTAACCTAATTTATAAACTTTATTTATTATTTATTAAAATTTTTCTTTTTAACGTTTTATTATTATTTATTTTCGTAATTTCGTTACGATATTTTTTAACCTTAAGTTAATTTTATAAATATAAAATAATCTAAATAATACCTATTTAAAACTTTCGAAAAAAGGTTAAAATTATCTAATTAATAAAATTAACTATTTAATAAATAGAAAAATTTCTAACTTAAAAACTTATTTAATTAAAGATTAAATTAATTTACTTTTTAAAGACTTAAAAAAGTTATTAAATGGATTTTAAATTAAACTTTCCTTTAATTAAACGTTAATTAAAGTTTAATTATTTTTCGGGTTTTAATTTTCCTTAGATATAATATCGTTTAATAAGTTTTTTAAATCTAAATTAAGATTTTAAATATAATTAATTACTTATTATAATATTTTTTTAAATTTATAATAATTTACGGCTTATTTAAAGTTATATAAAAGTATAAATAAAGTTATTAAATTTTACGTTAAAGATTTAATTTATTTTTAAATAAATATAAATTTAACGTTTTTAAAACTTAATCTTACTTTTTAGATATAAGTTTATAATATAATTACTTTATAAACGTTAATTTTCTAAATTAATTTAATATAAATAAATGCTTTAATAAACTTTATAATTTATATATAATTATTTTCCTTTAAAAATATTAATAAGAAAGGAAATAACGTTAAAATGTAACGTATTTAAGTTTTTTTATAAAATTAATAAAAAAGGAAATTACGTAAGATATAATATATTATTATTAAATAAGCTTTTTCTAAAATAAATTCTAATATATAATAAATTTTAATAGAAACTAAAAAATAAATTAAAGTATAAATAAAGTTAATTTACGCGAAAAAATAAATAATAATAAAAATTAACTAGATTTATTACATAAAAAAACAAAAGAATAATATAATAATTAATAATTAAAGAACCATTTTTAAATTATTAAATAATATAAATTATATTAAATATATAATTATATATATTATTACGTTTTTATATATATAATATTAAATCGTTATAACGTTATTATAAAGATATTATTAAATATAAAACTTTATATATATATAAAAGATAATTTATTTTAATATTTATAATATATTTACATTTTAAATATAATATTATATATACGGAAAAAGCTTATATATTTACGTAACGAAAGTTCGTATATTAATTCGTACGATATAAAATCGCTTATAAAAATATCTTTATAATTTCATTATTTATATAATTATTAATAATTAACTAAATAATAATAATAAAATATAATTCCTTTTATTTATATTATCGAACGAAATAAACTTAATTATTTAATATTAAAAATACGAATATATATTAGTTTATTATAAAAATAGTTTCGATTATAATATAAAATTTACGATTTTTAAAAATATTTAAATAATTAAACCGGTTTTTTTATTATAATTAATTAGTTTTTATTAATTTTTATATAAAATCTCGTTTCGTTTATATTTTATATATTATTAAATAAAATATTTTCGTTTTCGATTATTTTTTAAAATTAAATAAAATATTTATTAATTTTATAAATATTTTTAATAATTTTATAATTAGTATTTAATATAAATTACCATTATTTAAAATATTTATATCGTTTTATAAAACGATTAATTTAATTAAATTCGATTTAAAGTTTATTATTAATATAAAAAAATAAAATCCATTTAATTAATAAATAATTTATAATGTTTATTACGAATTTAATTCGTAAAAAAAATCTATACGATTTAATTTATCGATATATCGATAAATAATAACTTTTTTAACTTTTATAAATTTAGTTTATAATATTTAAATACCTTTTTTATTATTGTTATTTTTAACGTATATATAAAATTATTAACGAAAAACTTTAAAAATTCGCGTAATTATAATTAATTTAACGTATAAATTTTTTTATATATATTTATATACGTTATTTAAAAAAAAAATGCCATCTTTTTTTAATTAAATTAATTTAAAAATAAATTTTTACGAATTATTTTAATAATTAAGGTCTTTGTTTTAATTGAATTACTGATTTGGTTAAATTACTGTAAAGCACCAGCTATTGGCTAGGGGGAGGAACGACTACCATCAATAGTGGGGCGGAGCACGGGTACTGCCCTGTTGCTTGCTGCGCGGTTAGAGGTTAGAGTTATGACGACAGCGGGGAGGAGACGCTCCGGGGAAGTTAGGGTATTTGGGGATA
This sequence comes from Hypoxylon crocopeplum, assembly GCA_022578875.1. NCBI lineage: Eukaryota > Fungi > Ascomycota > Sordariomycetes > Xylariales > Hypoxylaceae > Hypoxylon > Hypoxylon crocopeplum. Next base: position 60,900 of record MU399630.1, on the reverse strand, counting down.
TTATGGGGCGCTAAGAGTCATCGGATAACACCTCCGTCACGGCCGTAGCGTCACCCGGGCCTCATCATTTGGTCAAAGTTTGAATGCCAGTGACTTCATTGGAGATACATCTCACAAGCCCCTTATGAGCCCTTACACCGACATCCAACTTTCTCTTCCTTTCACCGCCACGGCTACTGCCACGGCCAAGGCCACGAATTCCGGCCACGAACATTAAATTATGGGATACCTAGGTAACCTATATCTAATTCCTTCTTATGTGTCTACCACCTCTGCTGCCATGTCTCGTCTTTACTACTTCATACGCACGCACGCACTATTCAGATCGGTGTGCACTCCGGGCGACGACCTCATTCATACGTTTCCCTACCACTAACATAACCTTTCGCATACTGCTCTCTCGATTGGGATTGAGAATGAGATTAACTTCGACTTAAGCCTGTAGTTGACATCTTAATCTTAATCCTTCCAATCATTCAACATGACTCTCTAAGTTTGCCTACATTACCTACCTTGGTCTGGGCTCTCTACACCGCGTATTGCGCCCTAAGAATATGCTTTCGCGCACTCCGACGCTTGTGTCCTCGAGTGGGTGCCAACCTCTTTCCTTCCGCTTGTTTTCTTCCTTCCTAGAGGCGACCATTTGCCTCTGTATGTTCTTACAGAAGGGTCAACCGCTTGCTTCTGAAGGCGTTTATCAACCTCATATGGATACAGCATCTCTTTTCATCTGGGCTACTTTAAGTCTTCACCTATATCCAGATATGAAACCAGTCGTTCGATCTCATTGAGATACTTTTGGAAATATGCTCGGATATCGGTTGCTTCAATCACACCCCGAGCCTTTATTCTGGCCACGATAGCAATGATGGCTCCTCTGGTAGAACCCCAAGTCCTGTCCTCCTTCATTGAACACTTCTCATCCCGTGGCTCTCCCTTCTCAAAGCGCGACCTTGCGCGAGAGCCGACTACAAGTGACCCAAAGCTCGTGACTCTCTCGTCTATCTCCCTCTCCATGGCCTCGGTTAGCGTATTTTCCGCTCTATTCGCCTTTTACTGGTTCGTCAGGATGAGGAGGGGCTTCCGCCATGAGTAAATCAACCTCAATATCTAGCGTTAAGCGGGCTAACCATGTTACAGCTTGATAATGCTGCTCATCCAAAGCGACATGATGAAAGCACTGTGGCTCGTAATCTGCCCCGTCGCCTTCTTTGCCAAAGTACCCATCACTTCGAAGTCGGCCTTCTGCCAAGTTTCTGGCTTCTTTCTGACGGCCAGCATCGAGGCGTCTGACATGGCTGTTCTTCTGATCGCGATACATACGGCCTTGTGTATTCTCAGGCCCCAACGTTCCAGCGGGGCAGCCGGGCTCTACCCGTACAGACGAATAGCGTATGCCTGCTGGGCGCTCATCCCTATCATTCTGGCTGCGGTTGTGCCCATTACCCAAGGAAAATTTGTAGACAATGGTCCACATTGCTATCTACCGGTTCATCCTACTTGGTATCGCAGCGCCCTTAGTTGGATTCCTCGTTACATCATCTTCGCCATCATCATTCTCACCTACATGTATCTTTATCTCTATCTCGCGCTCCGACTTCGACGTTTTCGCAGAGACCAAAGATGCGCCAGCGTATCACACAATGATCGTCTCGAGCATACACGTAACAACAGCCGCCGCTCTAGGTATAGTAGCGAGGTCCCACCTACGCCACCGATTGCAGACCATGGCTTGCTGAATCCAGCACAAGACAACCTACCACAGGACAGGGATCCGAAAGAGTGCCAGCAGTCGTTTTTCTCTACTACTAGCACGTTGAATGCTCCCCCAAGGCAACCGGGCCAGGCGTGGAAAGGCTCTATCAAGTGGAATACAGTAGACTTTAGCCAGGACAGCTCGTTCGAGACACAAGCAAGGCAGGAGAGTGAAGCGGGGCTGGTACACTCCATATCACCGTCTGATGAGCGAGCGGGAGCTACAATTCCAATCCGCGCACCCGAGTCCGTCCATCATAACTCACGGCGGCCCTCGCAACAATCAGAACGAACACATTCAATATGGAAACGATCGATGTCATTCGGCTCGCATAGCATAAAGAGCCCTGTCGCTAACGTGATCAACAGTCTGCGGCGCGGATCGCTACAGCCGGAAGACCCTAGTCAAACTACACCAAGGAGCTCCATCTACCTATCCCAAAGCGAGACCGAGTTGACGATGTGCCGGGTGCGCGAGAGGCAGCAGCGGCAACTACGCCTCCTATTCGTATACCCAGTCGTCTACCTACTGACGTGGGTCACGCCGTTTGTATCGCACGCGGTTCGGTTCAACGACGACTACGTCTACGATGGCCGGGCCTCTAGCATGAGCCCTCCCCTAGGGCTGCGGATCGTGAGTGTCACCAGTCTGTGCATCGGCGCCGCTGTCGACTGCTGCTTCTTCTGCGCCTGGGAGAAGCCATGGCAGCACCTGCGCGGCGGGTTTTGGGAGGGTCTCGCTTTGAAACTACGTATTAGGAGCCCGATGCGGCGGAGAACGGGCCCGGGCCGCACGCGTGATGAGAGGTTCGCAGACGCGCGGACCGCGCGCCTTCGCCGTGAGCAGGAGGAAAACCTCGAGAACTTAGGTAACGAGGCCGCGACGGCTGCCAGGAGAGACTCCCAACGTGGACCGCAGCAGGGTCCGGCGCCCCGCGAGTGGTGGGATGTGCTAGAAGTGGATTATTCCGAGACTAGCGCTAGAAGTTTGGTATAAACGGGATATAGACGAGTTTAACGATTCGACATCAGTGTCAAGATGAACATCGGCATTGGGAACGGCATCAGCATTCCGTATTGGTACATTTGCATTGGTTGGCGACGGGCATGATTACGAAGTTCATCTGCATGTTCACATGTCGGTAGCATGATTTCATTGGGGCTGGCGTATGTTGGGGAGTGGGGGTTGTAGATTGCTTTTTTATACCATGGCACGGGACGGGCGCATTACAAAAAGGGGCATTGGGTGGCGTTTATAAGCATTGCGTTACATCAGGCACTGTGACGAGGCTGGCTGCCTATCTGAGCTGGTCGGGGGAACCATATCACATTTGTAATTCGGTAACGAAGGATCAATGACATTGGACAAGAACATAAACACGTGATGTATGTCTCAAGTCAGCCGTTCCAGTTCCACGGATGTGTTCTCGATGAGATTTCTCCTAAAATAAAATTCGTAACATTCATGCTGGTCTCCTGGTGAAGTCCCAGGACGAACGTGATAATACGCGACGACTAGATATCATGGAAAGCTACCAACGGATAATAAATCGCTTTGATGCCTTCGCTTCACGCCAAACTTCGGCCATCGAGTAAGCTATAACTCGTTAGAATTCCTGTGTGAAAGCCCTGGCCACATTTCGTCGTGGAAAGCCACATCCCTTCCAAAAAAGGCATCATAAAATATGATGCCGCAGTGTACTCCTACATTGCTGACTGACTGACTGACTGACTCCTTGACCTAGGGTGAATACCCGACAGAGCACCGCTATGGCCTATGGATAGGCCTACGACTTCCCTTTCATCCAACACGCATATGGATGTCTTGATCATCATCTTCTTTTCTTGTTTTATTTTCCTTCTACCCCATCCAGACCGATAGAAGTTTACCTACCTACTCGTGCAGGAAGCGGAGGAAGGCGCGAGCGACGGCGACGCCGTCATGCTTGTCGGCGACGCGGCGCATGCCGTCGTCGAAGATGTCGGGGCCGAGGATACCGCCGTACCGGCGCATCTCGAGGATCTCGCGCACCATGTCCTCGGTGAACTCGGGGTGCCCCTGCACCGTGATCAGCCGCCGCGCCACGTACATGGCCTGCACCGGGCACACGGCCGTGCTGGCTAGCGACGCGGCGCCCGGCGGTAGCGAAAATACTACGTCTCGATGCATCTGGTGGATCGCCTGAGCGTGCGCTGGTTAGCGGCTTGAATGGCAAAGCCGAAGGGGAAAAGAAACGAAGAGGAAATACGAAAGAGGGGAGATAGGGAAGGGGAGGGGAGGCTGACTAGTTTCTCAACGCCGAAAATCTTCTTCCCCTCGTCGGTGAGCTCCGTCTCGGTAACGCTAAGCTCCCATCCGCGGACATTCCTGCCGACCTCGGCGCCCAGGGCGCGGCCGACGATCTGGTGGCCGAAGCAGACGCCAACGACGCGGACGCGGCCGCCCTCGAGGCAGCGGCGCGTGTACCGGACGAGGCGGACGATCCAGTCGTCGTTCTCGTAGGCGGAGTGCTTAGACCCGCTGATGAGCACGGCGTCGACGGTCTCGGGGTCCGGGTACGCCGCGTCCGCGTGGTTGACGACGTCGTGGAACGACAGCGAGAGCTGCGCGGCTAGCGCCTGCGGCGGGTCCAGCGACGCGCATGCCCGCTCGAATAGGTGCGTGAACACCCCGCCGTACGACCCGTACTTGGCCTTGATGCCGGCGGCTGGCGTGTCCGCCTCGAGGATCGCGAGGCGCACCGGGGGGATGTATACTGAGCCCATTGTGTTGTCTCGAGCTAAGGTGGAGGAGGAGGGGGAGCTAGCAGGTATATGGCCGGGAGGAGTAAGAAGTGGTATAGACTCTTAGTGTGGGAGAAGTATTCGAGAGGAGCGAGAAGTGGGTTTAAGATCTGGCGGGAGGACTAGTCTAGGGAGTAGGCGGTCGGTCGTCTTCGGGTTTGGTGCCAGTCTTTTTATATTTGTCGAGGTAGGCCGGTGGATGCCAGCTCGTGCGTCAATGGAGGGACGTGGACGGGAGACACAGGAGAGGAGTGAGTCCGGAGGGGGAGTCAGGAGGTTGATTCCCTCTCCTATTCAGAGTCCTAGAGATGAGTGGAAGCAACATGCAGGAGCCCGGAGCCCCTCCTGCCCCTCACCCCTACACAAGCTCCCTACCTCCTTTGGTACTTATATGTAGACGTTTAGGCTTGTTCCTAGCGTGCTTTTGCATATGTGTGTGCCAAGACCTATTTTTGTCGAGTTCGGAGATAGAAATGTGAACGGTGGCGGGGAAAGGAAGAGAAGTAGATAACCGTTTATACTAAGTAAATTTCGCCATCGGTCGTCTTATTCAAGCCACTGCAAAAGTGGCTAATTCAGCTCTTTAACCACGCATTTACACGTGTTGATAGCAATCCGATTATCTTCGCGGCTACACGTTAGACCTATTTCAGATAGTCTTAAGCCTATCTCGGTAAGCGTTCAGTAGGGAAGGCCAGCTACGAATTCGAACTAGCGTCACGCTTGAATAAACTTAGCGTGGATGGTAGGACAATGCGATCATTATCGCTGGCCGATAGGCAGAATGTCTGGGCGGTGAACTACTTTCGTCATAGGCTCTTTACTTGGTTCAGGTGGGTAGCACAGCCTATAAGTTACATATACGGTGTAACCCGCTAGGTACATCATAATATTCGTACCACAGGTACATGTCGGCACGTAATGCGCCTCAATGAAACGGTGCATGCGGACTTGCGGCTCAGCGATCGGGGTGTGGCTAAGGCGCATATGATTCGTCTGATTTGTCAAGTCGACATTTCGGTCTCACACCTCTGCAACACGATGCCTTATGTAAGAGATTCATGATACCGAACACATGGCAGACATGGGTATTTGTTGTTTGGTGGAGGTGAGCTCGAGCTTACAGTATGAGTATGAGCATCAGCACTGAATCTCGGAAATAAGAAAATCGAATTTCCTCTCTCCCTCCCTCTTTTTTCGCTATCTATAGGTAAGCCTGACATTCGATCCGTAGATACTTGAAAGCATTGATTAGGGTCCGACTCCTTAGCTTCTATGACAAATTGATATCATATCATGTGCGATTGTTTGTACCGCAAATCAATCAATCAATGGGTATTCGAGGGGAGAAGGGAAATTTCCTATTCGCCATGGCATCTCCGCCGGCTCTGTTGGCTCGGCTGCTCGGGAGGAGGGTTGTAAAGTTAAGGGTCGTCTCTTGCAAGGCTATCTGAAGTATGGCAATAATCCGCGAGCAGGGGGACACTCTACCCCGTTCGATAGTTGCGTCCGCCGCCCCTGCAATGCTACGCCCGCTCTGGGGAAGACGTGTCTCGGCCTCGGGGTCTGCCCCAGCAGCGGCGTTTGCTCACGGTGTGGGGGGGTACTAAACTCGATATGTATGTCCTCTAGCGAGGCGGGATATGCAGTAATAAGCACCCATTTGTTGTGGCTGCCGCCGTAGCGCCACGTCCGATAGGCGTGTGTCTGGGCTCGCCGTACCTGGTTCGAGGAACGAATATGTTTCAGCTGGAGACTGGTACTCAAGACGTCAGCACTGTCGGCATGACAATATTGGATCGGACATCGTTAAAAAGATGTCCCCTCCGCCATGCCCAGCAGTATGATCGTCCGTCATAGCAACAGAGTTGGTTCGTCAAGCGAAAGGAGTGGCATACAGTATGCATGCTTGCTGCATCTTCCCACGGATGGTTAAACAGATTATGAAAAGGAACGGACTTGCCCACCCTAGATCATCTACTAGACTACCTATATCGTCAAAGCCCGGCCGTCGACGAGTCGAAGCGCGATGGGCGCAGCATGTCGACTTGCTGCTCCTTTCTAGCATCGTCGCCGTCAGCATGTCGTACCACTCAAGGGTCATGCAAAGCCAAGCAAATTAGCGACCTCCCTCGGACTATAGATCACTAGAAAGGAAAGCTATCGCATCGATGTGATTAGACCTTGATCGCGAGTTGAAGACATCAATGCAATGCTCAAAACACAACGTGCTGTTCTGAGCTAGCGGAGTCCGATCTAATGAGCGACGAGCATCAGTGATCCCAACATCACACTAACCTAGACCCTGATCCTAATCCCAGCTTCCTGAATATCTAAGAGCATCACTGTCTAAGTGGCGCTTACCGACGTAGCCGCGTCCAACGTCAAGATGTAACGGGTTATGGAGGTTAAAGGAGACACAAGTGCTTACTCTGGCCTACCTAGTTTAGAGTAGTCTAGCTGGGGAGGGCCGGGCCACACCAACAAGTAGATATTGAATGAGGGATGGATCGAGGGATGTAAAGCTCTTGAATTAGAGCAAAATAAAACCGAGAAGACAACTGTTGTGTCCAGTGCCGAACAATCTGGATGTCCAGATCAATAAATCCTCTCGCCTCCTGCGAAGCAATAGAGATACTTGCTCAATATTAACAGATCAGTATTGTCAGAGCTCGGGAATAGGGTGTTCGATGAGACGGGTTGATTCGTATTACATGTCGAGTGTAACAATAAGAGACCTCCCTTAATGTGAACAACAGCTTTTCTCCTTCCTCGACGGTTCAGACAAGAACCAGAATATTATTTTTTATTCTGCCCTGAGAGATGAACGGAATACGTAAAATATGTCGATCCCCTAAATTCCCTTATCAATCTCAAAAATTGTCACCTCGTCTGCCAAGACAGGATCAAATTGCATAACGTACGGCGTAGTTGACATGTCTAAGTGATAACCTGCTGCTACCTAGCAGATTGTAATGACACTGAGCGAGATTCAATTATGCAGGGTGAACGACCTGATATTGATGGCGAGCACCCATTCTGATAGAATAACTGGTTCCCCGGTTGGTGCTCCCGGCTTCCTCTGAACGCTGGGCACGAGCTCGTCCATACGGAGGAGACAACAGGAACGGTTAGAGTACCATCATGTATGTCACTAGGTTTGAGTTGCATGATACATCGGGTCTCTTTGCATCTGGAGTATGAATAGAGACATAGCTCTGCATGCCGCATGTCACTGGGGGTGTATATGAGGGATGAACTCTCCCCCTTGTCTCGGCGTTAAATATACTACCACCACCACCTATTCCGAATAGATGCGAGGCTCTCTTATTTCCAGTGGATTTTAACATGAGCAAACTACACCATTAGCAGTCAAACCCCGGACATCTTGGGGAGGGTGGTTGGTGGCAACAGTTTCCGAACCCATCTTAACTCGAAAATATTCCGGTAGAAGCTCGAGATTTATTACTCAAAAAGGTGCACACCTTATGCTAGTGACACTAGACGAGGAATCAGTTTACATATAGGCTCTAGTCTTTATTAAGACGAGAGACTTAGTCTTGAATCAGCTCTAGTGTGAGTATTTGCTTACGCCATCATGGAGGTGGCTATTTCGGGGTAAGTGAAACTACATAATACATAGACGGAGGTAAACGATACACTTGTCAAAACTGTCATTCAGAGCCGACTCATTGAAATGTGAAGAATAGATGATATTATTGTTGACACTATGAATCATATAATTCGGATAGCGACGACATGACTAAAACTATACCTACCTAGGTACCGACTGCGAAGGTGAGTTGACGATAAACATAAGTTTCACTTACAAAAGTGCCTACGTCCAATTAAGCTTCGTCGTACCTAGCTAACCCCAAACCTGGAACGCATGCCATTCTCGAAGGCATCAACACTCCTTGGCATTCCCGGATAGTTCCGTAAAGTTGGGATATAGTAAAGTCCCCCGATATGACATGGCATTTCTTGAGAAAACCAGGTTATTTCCAAAATAAGCAAAGGGTGATTGGTCAATCTATTCTCTAGATCGCATAGAGGCATAGAGCTTACCTGTAACATGAGAGAATAGGGGGGTTGACGGCATTACGACTTCGTGAGCAGGGGTCGAATAGGCGGTGAGTAAAGAATGAAACACAGTAAGAATAGTAATTTTAGCACAGTATTTACTGTCTAGAGATAAGAATGATAAGAATGGCTTGTGGCAAAAGACGTGTTCGTCATTGCCATAAAGATAAAGATATTCTTGAACCCCTATGGATGGCTACAACCCACACAAGCATTAAACAACTTGACACGTGAAACCCCATCTAACAATCTCGACTCGTATTTGTGATATCAAATTTTCTTTATCGATCAAGTACACGCGTAGTTATCTCGGAGTAAACCGGACGCCCTCAGGAAGTCGAAGAACGGGCTATCTGCTGATCTGGCGTGTTCCTGTATCATCTGAGCCCGCCGTACTGTCGGCCTTGACTCGGAAAGGCGGTGGATCTATAACATCTGATCGTATCCAGATCGCAGACCGACATTACCGGAGCCTCAAATCGGCTTGTTTACTGTGAACAACAAGAGCTGTTGGGCTACTCTCGAATTTGATTGGTCGAGTCGTTCTTTGTGTTGGCTGTCGTGGCTGACATCTGATCCACTACTTCCCGAATATCCCAGCAAGGGAGTCCGCGAATAACTCTATATATAAAGTCGACACGACCCGGAGGTGCTTACTCGGGTTCTTTCGAACCTGGACAACGTGCCTTGTGCTTTTGTTGACCTTTCTGCGTATCTTTTGGTATTACCCATGCTGCACGTCATGGCGCGCTCACAACTATCCATCGATTCCCTCCCGAACGAGGTACGATCTACCTTCTGCTCATATGAATGAGCTTATTGGTACTAACAATTACTCAAAGATCATCATCCAAGTCCTGAGTTCCTTCCCGACTCGCTCGCTGTTGCCCCTTGCTGTTGTCTGCCGTCGCTTCCATGGACTCGTTGGCCGTGTGCATTTTTCCCGTCTCGTGGAAGCCTCAAGGTTACAGGACCACGAAGTAATTCTCGAGTGCTATCATCCAAGTGAAAAAGTCTCCACCCCGTCCCTCTTCTGCGAATACCTCGGGACCAACGGGCTCACTGAGGCTGGCGATGAGGCTAACCTCGGAGAGCTCAACAACCTGTACGCGCGATTTCGACCGTTCCTCGGCGATGAGAATTATGGGCCTCGCAGTCGTTCGAAAGCCGGAACCGCATCTGGAGAGCCGTCAAAACCGATTATTCAGGTACCCTCGCATGCAATTTATCTAGACTCGGGCGAACTCTTCTCCCAGCTTTGCACCGTAACCAACTTGGTGAAGGTGGGGCCGAGGCGTGGCCTGTTTTCTAGTATTGCCAACGTCACAGACAGTGTGATTCGCGTATGGCGAGATTGGCTTCACCATGAGGCAACGAATGCAGCAGGGACGCAACAGCGAGCGAGTTCGAGCGTGGATGACCCGTCCATTCTGTGGACCGATTCATCCAAGACCGTCGGGTTAAGATTTCGAGTTGTCGAGGATCAAGGCGTACCTACCCCTATCCTCATGGAACGAGATGACGAGTCGTCAGTCTCGTACTCCTTGGAGTATCAAGGTACGCGAGCATTTACTCTAATCTTTAGAAGCAAGCTTACATGATCGGCAGAGCTGCTCATAAGAGCGAATTGGCTACTGCTCAGTTTCGAGACATCTGAAGCCCAGCAAGTCCTTCATGCAGGTAAAGCAGTCGTCATTGCATATATGTGAAGAGAAAAGGGCATTCAAATCACGAGCTTCCGGAACGAGAATTCCGGGCTCGATTACGATCCTAGATCTTGCGCATCATCACGCAGAAATGTTTGCTATCGACCTCACCGAGATGTCCGATTCATCTCTGGCACGCCTACGAAACACGCCGAGTTGCATCTGCGGCTCAAGCCGTGAGGCGACGGGACCAACAAAGCTGTTGAACATGTTCCATCGGTACGGAGGACGTATTCTGGCCTTAGTGGACCGAACGCGAAACGGAAAGCAACCAATGCGAGCTGCCTTGGCTGGTTTGGTCGCACGTGTTATTTTCGAGACCGTCCTTGGTCGGATATGAACCACATCATGAGCTGAAGATTATTGACTCACACTTTCTTCGTTTAGGAGCTGTTTACTTTCCAGGTAGCGGCATGATCTATCACCCTTGCAACACATTCTTGCAATGCGCCATCCCAACACCGCGACAGCTTCAATCGATGGCCACTACGTTCGTTATGTAGCTGTTGCAATGGGGTCAGGATAGAGTATGGCCCTTCTGTGCGGCTGGGATGAGGCACAAGGTATTTGCAAGTCTTGGACAGAGTAGAGGCGAAAACATCAGCATAACTCCAGATCGTACCATTCGGTTAACCTTCTCACGATAGAAGTAATTGGGCTAAAGATTGATAATGGGTTGAATTGGGGTAGCTTTTCTCTAGATAGACCATCTAGAATTAGAAGAACACTTACGGTAGAATAGACACTAGATTTTCCCATATGCCACCTTCACTACTTGTGATTCTCCAGCATGAGATTCGCATATTCAATACCCCTCTATCCATACAGAGAAAATCGACTGCTCAATGTGCTTACTTGGCCCAATGCCTTGAATACACTTCCGATTGTCGAGTCCGTGTGTGATCTTCATTAGTCTTCATGGCTTTACATCGCAATGCTTGAGACACTCCCGGCGGGGCCTTGCGCAACGGTAGATTCGACATGGCCCAACCTATCGGAGTCTCGCCGTCATCGACCGATTGCTTTACCCGGTTCTGCCCGGCGTGATCCGGAGCTGACTGCATCGTTCCTGCATAGACCGGAGCCTGGACATACATGCCGAGTCACACCCAGGTACGTGGATGGAATGTAGAGGCTACCTCAGGGATCTCATTCCTTCAATACGCTCATTCCCATTATATGATCGTCATCTAGTAATTCTCCGATCCCACGAGGCGACGAGACTTCGCCGGGCCTTTATCATCCCAAAGGAAACAGACACCTACCGCAATATCTATCCGAGTAGAATATAACTATCGATAGCCTAGTATCGTCAGCGCTATAGACAGTATTGTCTGATCAGTTATATATATTCCATTGATACCAATCATCATGGTTAGCAACTAGAACAGGGAGGGAGAAAATGGTCAAAGTGGCCTACCCAAGCAAGATGCTATCCCGAACTTCGGAGGTAGGGAGGTATTCGGTACTTATCGTCAACGTTACAATGCGGGATGATCCGCGACACGCCCCCTGCATCAGGCGAGTTTCAGTTGACTGGCCCGAGCGTAAGTCGGAATGAGCCGAGATTCTTCTCTTCACTTATCGCTATCCTGCGACAGTCACGATACCTCACGAGAGGCTCGATGTGTTGGGCCAGACATTCTGGGCCACGTTGCTTCAAAAGAAAAAAGAGATATTGGGAGATTTTCTACGGCGTTCTTATTGGGTAGATGCGACATGTCATGCCGAGAGAATGATGGGTCTTTACCTACAGTAGACTGCTAAGCTGCTATAGGACCCTCTCATTACCGAGGTCACAATTATCGGACAGCGGGATGCACATCAACTCACAAGTGACGATGACGATACACGACTCCTCATAATCTAGACTCCATGCTGAGGTGATGGCGGACAGACTCAACTCACCAGCCATTAGAACTTAGGCTTGGGCTGTTTCGTCAGTGAACCGGGTTCAACGAACCCGGGCCACATTTTCAGATACAGCAAATGATATCCTTGTTCACGATGACTAGCGTCCGTGATATCCATGAAGACATGACGATCTCACGCACGCATCGTCCGTGCATCCAGTCGCTGGACAGAGACCGAGCTCGGTCCTACAGGTAGGCACATCTCTCTTCGCAGTTGATTGATTCTCTTCATCTGCACTTCTCATTTGCCTTCTTCATACATACCACGTCGACCTTCTTTTGCGCCTTCGCTTCTTTGAAGTTGATCTTCATGGGCCTGGATGCCCTTTCTTTCTAACGTATTCACTTTGTATTACAACCACATTCTCTTGTGCTTACCTAGGTACATTCATTAATTGTTACTTCCATTCGCTTGCCGAGGACGCAATTGAAGCTCAGGACTACGGTCATTATACACCCAAGTTGTTTTGAGGGTTTGGTTAGGAATTAATAACGGGAGGGGATATTAAGAGTCGCCGCAATGGCAAGGCCCGAGTCGACGGAGTCGACGATCGAGATATCCGAAGTAGAGAAGAGTTTCCCTGCGCCACCAAGGACGACAGTGAACAACCGGAAGACGCTTCCACCACTACCACCTTTGTCGCCCTTGCCGGAGTCTACAGAATCCAGCGAGAAACCTGCAGTTGTGAAAGATAACCGAGTGTCGTCCACCACGAGTACACTCGAGTCGCTACTAACGGCATTGGGAGGCAATGGAAAGGACATGAGGTTGTCGTTGGCGATGCCGGAGATTGAAGAGCGGCCCCCGAGACCGATATCGAAGGATTGGCCGAGGCCGGCGACCGCCGCAACTACCGCGACCACGGCAACCGGGTCTTCATTTTCTAGTACAACGTCGCAACGGACCATCAAGTACGGCACGGGAAAGTATGCGAAGGTCGAATTGTCCCCGCAGCCGAGTGAAGATCCCGAGGACCCCTTGAACTGGCCACTGTGGAAGAAGCACCTAAATCTAGGCGCGTTGCTTTATATGGTCGCGCTGGTCGGGGTTATGAAGACGGCGTATATCAGCGTGAACAGCGTGATCGCGATAGAGGAAGACGTCTCATATACGGCAGCAGTCGCCTTGACCGCCGTGCCGTTGATGATGTCTGCAGTGACTGGGTTGGCGTCTCTAATAATAGCAAGGATATGGGGCAAAAGACCCGTTTATCTGGTATCGATGGTAATGATATTTATGGGAGTGGTTTGGAACACGCACGTAAGGGGAAGTTTGGCGGAGAACATGGCTGCCAGAATATTCCAGGGGTTGGGTTGGGGGAGTTTCGATACCTTGGTCCTCGGGTCAATCCAGGATACATATTTCGTTAGTAGTGTTCTTCCCATCAAAGGTTTGTGTACTGACTTTCCCAGGAACACGAACGGCAATCCATGATCATACTGCATTACAGTGTCTCCGTCGCAACAATGCTGGGCTCTCAGTTGCTCGGTGGTGTTGCGTCAGCTGGCCCTAGAGCCTTCGAGGTGCAGTTCGAGATCATAAGCGCTTTCCTGTCAATCGCGATTTTATTGCTAGTATTTGGAGCACCGGAAACGACCTATGATCGTGTAGTGGGTCCCGACGAGCAACCATCGACCATGGAACGATCTCAATCACTCTGGCCGACTGTGACGTACACGAAGGAAGCTGCCCTGGATTACGTTGCTAAGATGAAGCCTTGGCCATACAAGGCGAATGAAATTGACCTGCCGCTGATTTTGCAGGCCCCTCGAGCAATGCTTGCTCCAACTACTGCACTCCTTTTTACAGTCACGCTTCTACCATACGCTGGTCTCTGGAGTTTAGCAGCTTCGCTCTCGCTGCTCTTCTCGCCCCTTCCTTTCATGTTATCTTCGGCACCTCTCGGCACCTTGCTGACGGGCCCCTTTCTCCTCGCTACTCCAGTAGCTATAGCTCTTGCTTTCCCTTTGTTTCATAAGCGCTTCACACAGACCGTCCACCTAACGGCTCTTGCCATCGGCACCGCCTTCGCCTCAATAGGCATGTTCGGATTCGGACTCTACGTCGCGGGATCGATGGAAATGCCGGCAGATGGCTCGGCCGAGCCTTTCAGCACTCCATGGGACCTAGGGCTAAACCGCGTTAGCCTCCCCGTGGCGTCGTTCCTACTCGGACTGTTGGCGGCCGGTTCTTTGGCCCTGGACGCTACTATCCGCCCCGTCATCCAGCGGTCCACGGCCTTCACCTCGGCGAGTCTTGCAGTCGGCTTACGGAATACGGCCGACATGCACGGCGGCCTATCGTGCCTACGGAGCCTTGTCGTGGGTGCTTTCATCCTAGGCCTTCCAAACGCGATTTTCGAATGGGACGGACTGAGGATGGCAGCCTTGGGGATGGGTATCGCGCAGATCATCGTGACAGCTGCGGTTTGCGGTGTGCACTGGTACTGGGATGAGAATGTACGGCGGCTTGATGGTCGCGTTATGGGCCTCATCGATTTGTCACTACTAAAAAGAACGGCGAGTTTTTTCGAGACGGACTGATTACTTCCATTATTTCGCTATAGGATGACGAGACGAACTTAAGTACCTTCGGTAGGTATGTAATGGATAATGCGAATACGATTTGTGTGTTGAAGTATGTATTTACGGAGCACTAAGCACTTGAAAATGAAAAGAAAACGCTCATGTCTTGTCGCTGTGTTAGTCCTTGACAGTGTCAACGTGCCGTATCTCGCACTTAAATTAAACCTGGGGTCTTTGTTTCGTCCTCTCTCCCAAGCAGAAACGTCTTTTTGGCATCGAAATTACTCAGGAGGAACCGAGCATAGCCTCTTTGGTTCGCCGCAACGCGTTTTCCATGAGGGTCTGTAAAGTCGCAGCTGAAATGCGTATGACCAAATCCCCAACAAACGACAGACCGATTCTTCCAACATTCCTCACTCGATAAGTCGGTTGCGAAGCCTGATATTACGGGGCTATCACGTTGCCCTGGCTCAACAGTCTTCTCATCCAGAGTTGGGCTGTGGTGGGTAAATATGATGATCTGTCTTTGAGGCTCTCTCATAGATACATATCTCAAGGACTTGTGTGTTTAACCACCTTAGGTCCGACCCGTGAGCCTCAACGTGATCTTCGACTGTCCAATCTTGGATCTGCTTGAAATCAATGAACCTGCTCCCTACAGGCGCAACTTGTTCCGGCTTCACCTCCGTGTACAGCGTGCAGCCCAGGATGGTGAACGTGTCATTCACATCATACCGCGTCTGATCGAGAAAGACAAATTTGCCAATAGTTGACCGTGTCCTCAAGCGCTCCATGCGATGGGCGAAACCACGGACTCTTCGTTTCGCTACCGGCCAGCTAGTGCCCACAGGCTCATGGTTGCCTAGGGGGAAGAAGACGACCCAGTATCGGCTAAGCTGCCTTTCGAGAAACGCGAATAGGTCATCGTTCGCAACATGACCGATGTCGCCGAGAAGGGCTAGGTACGGGGCTGTCTGCTTAATGGTCAAATTGTATGTTGGATGCGTCTCAAGATGTAAGTCGGAAAGGATCTGAAATGCAACTTGGACCATGGCGAGGTGTGATAGTTGATGATTTAGCCCGGCAAGTACCTTTCGAAACCAGGGCCCTTTACTGAATCGATGTGGGCGTATATATTGGAGGTAGCTGGTGGAAACAGACAGCCTCAATTATAGGTAACGTAAGATGACCTTGGCTAGGTACCTAAGGTAGTAGTCGTTAGCTGCACTACTACCTTACTCATCGTGGCCAGTAACATTGCACACTAGCACATCAACTGTGAGGGGTTGTCTAGGAAGTAAGCACTATAGGTCGATTGTATTCGTGCCGTGATCAAAGGTTTCCGGAAGTTAGCCATTGTCAGATGAAAGTCATCTATACCTTTAACTACATTTAATCTTTTGGCGAGGCATTAGCTAGAATAGGTAGACCTACGTCCCGTATCAACATACTCTCAATGGTAGGTTTATCATCAAGGTTCTCTTATAATACAATTGCATTCACAGCTTCGGCTGTTAGGGGTTAAGCTTTGCCCTGATCTTAAGATTAGTATCGGGGTTCTCTAATGCATGCTTCTTATGCTAATTCATGGACACGTACTCTAGAAACTATGCGCGGGCTGATAATAGTTTTGCCTGCCGTGTCGGTGCTGAGATTTCTCTTTTGACAATGACCTTCTCTAGCAACTCCAAGATCGTGAACCCCGCACGCGGCCTCGTGGTCTGTTTACATAGTAAAAAGCAGGATTTTGGGGCGAGTTAATAGAGCTTATATAGAACTCGTCTTTATGAAATAATTACCACAATACTAGCCCGCATGATATTACCTATAAAACACTGGTATTTTACATTGGAAGCCTTCGCGAGAACCACTACCGTGGGCCTTTTCCCTATTGGTCGATCTCCCCACATGGTATTCCTCCGTCAGGGGCTACCGTCGCATCGGCTCGCTATTTTTAGCAAGGGGTATTTTCATAACGCCTAAGCCTCATTAGAACAAGAGTGTCATGTGAAACACTTCGAATACAATCCGTAATAAAGCGATCAATACGCGCATTCATCAGAAGAGTTTTTGGCATATTATATCAATCGTCGATGTTTCTACCACGGATGTGTCATGTAAAGATCGTACAGATTACGTGATTTGGTCGGTAAACAAACGAATCTCCTTCGAGACTATAATGAGGTTAGCGCTCATGTTCAGCAACGTCATTTTCATAGCTGCTTTTCTGGCGTCAGTTTCGGCGCAAATTCCGGGACCAGCGAAGCGCGACACCGTCAATGAAGCTCGTCAACAGCCTAGAGACACCGACGAGCAGTGTCAGAGCGCCGCTGCGGCGGCGTCGTCGCTCTATGCAGACCTCCCCACGCCGCCACCCGCATTATTGACAATGAGTCTGCCATCCGACCCCTGTGCTACTTCAGTGGCCTTCAGTGGTGACGCTTCCGCCGCCTCGCAATTCAGCACCTACACTTCCAAGGTGTTGGATTGGTACACTTCACATAGTGCTCAACTGCAGAGTGCACTGGCCCCCTGCTCCTCCCTGGCTTCCTATGTGACCGCACAAGTACCAGTGTGTACTTCTGCGGGTGACACTACCTCGACAGAATCTGACGTCGGTCCAATATCTACCTCCTCCGATGGTGGAGGCTCCTCTCCGACTTCTGGTACAACCGACGGCGCTAGCAGTTCTCCGACAGAGACGCCGAATGTTGCTCCACGCGAGACTGGACTTGCGGGCATCGTAGCTATTGCGGCTGCAGGTTTCATGGGTGCCCTCGCAGCGTTATAGCAACCATTTTATGAATGACTATGCGTAGGAATGAGGGATATCTCAGCTCTGGCATCGGCATTTTGGTGCATTCATGTATTTTAGTAGGCTAAAGCATAGGCCGGTATAGGATTGGGACAGGTGTCATGGCTGTGAGCTGTACAATAGGATACGATCAACTTGAAGGTCTTAGACAATTTACGAACCGACACGGAAATTCCGTTAGCCTATCCCACGTTCTTTGTTAAAGTGATCTTAGAGCTAATAGCTATTATGAAAATTACTCGATGCAGACACGCATTTGCAGGGTATCAACTAGGCTCTTCGCTAATATCATGGCCACAAGGACAAAGGACCGTACCTAGAGGGATACACAGGGTACCTGTTTAAGCTAAATTGTTGAAAGATGAATAAAAGCGTTCACCAACCTGAATTTTTGTTCATCGTGAGAAGAGCAAAAACTGGCATATTTTCTATATTGCGCCTGCTTCAGCCGTAGAGGGCGAATACCTTACATAGGAGATATCAGACATCATCAATGTCTCGTATGACGATCCCAAGGCCGGCATCTTCAAACCCGAATACGTGCGTACGTTTGGATGAGAACAATCGCGACGAGCTAGGAATTCGAGCTGTTCAGCGAACAGAACGTGGCACCAAGCTGGGTCGAGACTTAGTCGCGTTCGCGGAGGGCTTGTGTCGCGATAATCTAAGGGGCCCAGGAATGGCCGTGACGCAACTTGAACTATTTGTGCCGACATACATCGAGCACGTGTCCAAGACGTCTCTGGAGGTGTCGTCTACACGGCTAGGCTATAGAATCGTGGGCACAGTGAACTTCACGAAATGTTATCCTAAACTAGCACCGTTGCCGGCTGGGCGGGCGACAGAATTGCGGTGTCTTTGAGAAGAAACTAGTGTAGACTGAGAAGGAATATAGGTTTATCACATACAGAACAGCAGATGGCTTCAGATGGGTTTACATCGGTCGTAAGATTCTAGGTCGAAAGCCCGGTATGTTACAATAAGAGGCTTTGGTTCTTGAACCTGGAAGTGATAGAACACGATTTCTTTGTCATGATGAATAATGCGGCGAATAAAGACCATACGCGAATACCTCACTTAAAGAACTAAGCGCATATGCGGCGGAGTCCTACATATTCACAGTTATCTGTCTTGCTAGCCTTATATCCAACTGAGTCACAAGGTATATCTAGAACATGGGCATTAAGTATACTATTGGGTAGAGAGAATATTCCTGCACCTATGTCGACAATTTTAATATAGCCAAATTATCCTGCAACCAATCAGAATTGCATATACAACGTTAATCATCATCATTCATATTAAGCCCCCTAATGTGTACCAAGACCATCGCTATGAGACGGCTTCACCGAAGCAATGGGCAAGCTTGTGCAGCTACTTCACGTGCTGATATTTCTCGGCACTATATCCACTGGTTGAAGCAGGGAATCTGAACTGAGATGGAGAATGACGAGGCGAAGGACTTGATGAAAGGCCCGAAGATGCTGGGAGATCATTAATCAAGGCTTTGCGAGCTTTGTCAAAGCACATGACCATTGTGAGGGCCGAATGCCTCCAATTTGAGGTAATTCGCTGGATAACCCGGCTTCGATATTCGTTCTATCGTAGATAAGTTGTCGGCGATGATAGGCGTCGTTGTGCTCATTTTCAATCGAGGAGCCGAGATATGAGCAGCGTTGCCTCTCTTTGGCGGCCTCTTGTCTTACCTTTTCCCTCATATTGCTCTCTACTCCTTCAGTTCCTAACTCCGCTTTTCGACGGATGAGAGGAATCACACAGAGTGCAATTCGCCCCTATCTTGTCTTTTATATGATCGTGCTCTCGCGTCGCAAAAGTTGTGCGGGCCTGCCTTCTCCTATTTGGAATTACACAGTTCATAATCTCGCTGGGATGTAAGATGATGTAGGGCACATTGGGCGCTTGCGGCACTTATACGGACCAACGTGCAGGCAAGGATAATAAGCAAGACGTAGAAACGACTTTTGCCGGTAACTCAACCTCCATGGGGTATTTGCCGGATTGAAGTAGAAGCGAACGAGGAGCCGAGTCCATGCATATGGAGATTAAATCGGCATGTCGCTGGCCAAATATAGTAATGCGGATGGGAGCTCATCTACCTATAGCGAAGATCTGTACCACCTTGCCTCCCTTTCAGGGTTGTCCTTCAACTACCGCGACATGCAATGTGTAGGCCATAGATTGTTTTCATTCATTCTGGGCAGCCGGCGAGAAGTGGCGGTACACATGGAATTCCAAATCCGTTATGATAGAACCGCACTTATAAGAGTCGTGCAGGCGCTGGCTGTAGGGACGGCCTGCCTTGCCTGCTTCTGCACGTTCTCGCCGCCGAAACTAAACCGCCGTCGAGATGAAGTCGCTCTCCATTGCTCTTGCGCTCGCCGCGCCAGTCCATGCAGGTCTTCGCTTTGGATGCTCATCGCTGACCACCCAGCGTCTTGACCCCGTCGTCGAGCCTGGCAACGCCCCCTCTGCCCATGTCCACCACATCGTAGGTGGAAATGCCTTCAACGCCACCATGACTGGCGATGTTGGCGCGAGAGCTACTTGCACCACCTGCGAGATGTCGGAGGACTTCTCCAACTACTGGACTGCCGTGCTGTACTTCAAGCACCCCACGAACGGCTCCTACCACCGTGTACCGGTCACCAACAACGCCGCTCTCGCGCCCAACACCAAGGGTGGAATGACCATCTACTACACCCCGTACGATTTCAGCACGGACAACCTGAGGAACCAGCCCATCAGGGCCTTCCCCCCTGTAAGCCTGTCAGACACTATGTCGCTGCTTGAGGTTCTAATGCTTTCCAGGGTTTCCGTATGACCGTCGGCAGCCCCGCCACCAGCTCCTTGGACCAGGCCAAGGGCCACATCGGCCTGCGCTACAACTGCCTCCAGACCCTCATCAACCGAGGAGCTGAGATGGTTGACTTCCCCGACAGGCCCTGCCCGGCCGGTATCTTCGCTGTCCACCACTTCCCCGCGTCAGTAGCGTAACTCCCCAAAAGACGCGAGCTTGTACTAATCGTGATCTAGATGCTGGGACGGCAAGAACCTCGACAGCCCCGACCACCAGGCCCACATGTACAACACCATCCGACTCGACGGCTTCACGAACGCTCCCGCCTGCCCGGCGTCGCACCCCGTTCGCATGCCGCAGGTGACCTACGAGACCGTGTGGGACACCACCAAGTTCAACAGCATGTGGCCCTCCGGCACCCCCAACCCCTTCGTGTGGAGTTTCGAGGGCACCAGCGGATACGGCACCCACGCCGACTACATGTTCGGCTGGAAGGGCGACTCCCTGCAGCGCGCCATGAACAAGTCCGAGTGCTTCTACGACGGCTGCGGCTCCATCACCAAGCAGGCCATGACCGTTGCCAACCAGTGCACCGTCCCCGACATGGTCGGCGAAGTCACCGACGGATGTAAGTTTTTTCGATCCGTCCCAGCGATATCCGTCTACATAAATACTGACTGTCTTTATAGGGCTCGACAAGCTTCCCGGTATGTAAAGGAAGCGGGTCGGCAAGAGCTTCACAGCGGAAGCTATGGAAAACCCCTCTCTTCCGCGGTTAGAACAACAAGCCCCCCCATTCGTTTGTCCTTTAGAAGTCGGCGGGGTTGAGCCCAGGTTGATCATCAGCACGTAGTTATCTATACATGGCGTTTTCCGTCACATTACCTCCTATAATTCTCTCTCCTTATGCTTGAAGTGAATGTATGATCTACACACGTACTAAATTTTCGGTGTGGCACTCACTACTTGAAACAACATTCATTGGTCGCTTGACCCTGGAGAATTTCTACGTCCCGGCTGAATATTCAGGCACACCGGGTAAAATAGTTGTTCCAAAAGTTACCAAGTACGGTACTATGTACCTAGGTAGGTAGTCAGGGAACTGAAGTACACGTGCTAATTTTGCATGTCGCCCGCGACCTGTTTTGATAAGCCATAGATAGGTATGCACAAAGCTTGATGAATGAATGTGAAGGTGAAGACTTCAAGCCCACCGACTACACTCACCTTCTAATTTACCGCGATTGAGTACTTGAAAGGTAAACTGATTGAGGCCTCAGATTTTCATCGCGAGAACTATTCATGTAGGTTGGGGAATTGATCTACTGTGGTCGAACAGCGTTGTGTTGGAAGAGGGGTGTCACGTGACAGCTTACTGACCTATCTCATGCACCTTACCTGGAAGCTCTTTATATCCTGTAGGCTCCTGTAACTATAAGGGCTTCTAGTTAGATTGAGTGCTAAGTTAATGGAATTGAGAATACCAGGTAGGTAACTAAGGAAATATTCAACGCGACCGCTGGAAAGACAAGCTAGCTACGTAGCTAGGTACCTCGTAGGAGGTAGGTATGAGATACATGCGTTTCGAGCTATATTTATATGTGCATTATAGATCAGCGCAGATGTTGAAATGACGTGCAGGACTGATGGACGGGAAGGTCGAGGTGGAATCAACCCCTTACCCCTTTTCTACCCCAAGATTAGTCATACTAAGCCAAGCAAAGCTGGGAGGAACCGGATCTCATGAATGGTTTCAATTCATGAATACATTCTAAATATGACAGCGGATGCAGCACAGAGGACTATATATAATAGATCGTGAATCACCTATGACCCCTGAATATTAGCCCACATGTCGACCTTTCCCACCTCCTGAAGTGATAGAGACGCATATACAACGTCTACACATCTTCAGCTAAGGCATCGTAGCGACTACCTCTGCCAGTGAGGTAGTTGAACTCGCGCTTCCTTGAGTCAGCATCATTCCCCGACTCCTTTTCTCCCAAGATGTCTTGGATCGACCAGGCGATCCTCTCCGCTCCGATCCTAGCGCCGATCAAGTTAGGGGCTCCAGGACCGAGCTGGAGCGCGGCGAGCCTGCCAGCGACGAAGAGGGGAACATCGTCTCTCCACTATAGCATACAAAGTTAGTTTCATGAAGGTCTGTAGTCGTAGTAATTCTGAATCACGCGACATTGATGCAAACATAGATCCTCGACGAAAAGATAGGGGTAGGCGGCAAATAAGAATAGAATCCACTCACGGCCATGTTCTCAGTAATGCAGGGAAGCCCCCCGCAACTCTCGATTGGATAGTCGGAACACATGGAATTCAAGAAGGGGAGGCATTCGAAGTTACTCTGGACTCCGGTGGCGAAATAAATATGGTCGATCCGAGGTAGTGTCAGACTCTGATCCGACAGTGACACCATCCAAGTCTTAGACAAGGGGTCCCATTGCTTGTCTTTTATTGTGATGTTCTGGAGCAAGCACAGTTTTCCAGAGGAGATGTGCCGCTCCAGGATCTTCTTATACGGCGGGGTGATACTGCCACCGTTTCGCGCAGCCTTGATCTTCTCCCATCGCTCGTCGACGGAATCCGCTGACCAGAAGGCGGCTTGCTCGAAGTTTCGAAACTTGCCTACCCATTCGAGTCCTACGTCGAAAGGTTTCACTTTCAGGGGTCCGCGCATCAATAGCCATACCTTGGTCACCCCTCGGCGGATGGCTAAGTCGGCCAACTGAGCTGAAGTAAGGCCGCCCCCGACAATCACGATGTTTACTGGGAGTCTGGCGTTAATCTTGCCACGGACGCGGGGGGATGGCATATCCTTAATTTGCATCGCGTGTGTTACTGCATCCGTGCCCTCTGTCGGCGCGTCTGGTAGCTGGGGCGGGTTGCCACCCACTGCTAAAACCACAATTCTTGCGTGATGGATACCCTCGTCTGTTCGGATGGTGAAGATCTTGTCAACTTCAGAGAATTCTTGAAGGTAGTCAAAACGAATATCTTCAACCTTCTCATGGCAAACCATATTGCCGCGCAAGTCGTAGCGGTCCATTAGACATCCGCAGTGAGACGCAAAAAGGGGTGTCGACGGGACGAAATAGTCGTTTCGGTCACGCTCATCGACGGTGGGTTCCGTTCTAGGCCTTGTGACTTTGAGTATTTGCCAATGCCTGCGGGTCGTATGGTTGGGCTCACTGTCTTCCGGATCTCTCTCTTTTCTTTCTTTGGTGTTTGCTTAATTCTTTCCCAACGCAACCCCGAAGCTCCGTTAGCTCATTGCCTCTGTCATTCCTGTATGTATAGGCCAACAGGCCATCTCGCTCTGCGGGGTCGACGTGGAAGAACATGGGACTTCTGAGGTGGGAGATATCGAAGGTTTTGAATAGGGTGTCCCATCGTGCCATCCAACGGTTGTCGGTGGCATCGAGTACTAGAAGGTCAAGTTCCGTATCCCTTGAAGAGGCGGTGGATGATTTCCGGCGTGTTTCGAAGCCTGTCTTGTAGTTCTTGATGCTGGCCTGATTTCTGTGCCTTTGAATCCAGTGGTATCGCTGATGTTCGTCGTCCGAGAAGTTAGCAGCTGGCATACGCTCAGACAACCGCGCTGCAACCGCCAGACCGCAGGGTCCAGCGCCGACAACAATAACGTCGTGAACCCGAACATCACCTATCTGATTATACGCCATTTTTACTCTTCAATGATCTGTGAGTAGAGGTAGTAGAATACACCAGGGACGGATAGCCGGTATAAGGTGCTGGGTAGGAGAACCCTGATGGTGAGATGGGCACCCTGATGGCATCTTCCCTCTCAGAGCATACGACATCAAGGTTACCACTGCCGAATGCGATTCATTTGAGCACATGACTTCAGGAGTCTTTTCATTGCAATAGGCGTAACGTGCATAGTTCCTCCTTGACTCGTCAGATAATCATGGCCGATTATGGGAAGGTAGCCGGCCCAGGGTGGCGTTAGGGCGGGCTCTGAAATACTGAATGGGATTTGAAAACATATTAAATCCGCCCGGACAATGAGACGGGGAAAACAAGTGGTAGTTTTATTGATCGGTATTCGACTCTTTGCTGTTGTCAATCCATTGACATTTGCGGTTTGGCTGACCTACTCAAAATGCCCCGCGACATGATGGGCCACGGCGGTCTCGTCTCCTTCAAACGCACCGCAAACGGGGCAGGTCGCCGTGGCCGATGTTACATCGCCGGCAGAATTGATATCATTATTGCTGGAGACCCCGTCACTTCGGGCCGAGCCGCCTGGCTGACCAGACTCGTTTGGGTTATTTCTGTTTTTGCCCTTACGTTGCTTTGCGGGTACGATATATGTGCTTAGGTTGGTCTGTTTAGGGGCAACCTCGAGCGGCTCTTCTAACCGCGTGTCTCGATACCGCGGGTGGCGTCCACGTGGATGTGAAACAGTCTCATTTATTAAATTTGCAGATTCATCTGCGGGCACCGTGGGAATACTTTCTGATCCCACAACGCCGAAACTAGAAGGTGACGCAGAGACAGAGGCAGGGAGTGAGGAGGCGATGCTCTGGACGCGTCCAATGCGGCCGTCAGTGAGTCGGACTTTAATTCCGCGATGGTGATCACCCCGCGTCAAGACGTCGCGGACTGTTCCGCTCACTTCACGGCCTGTGCGCTGGTCTTCCTTAAGGACGATGTTAACAATAGCGCCGCAGACGACTTCGGCTCGCCTCGGGACTATATGACGCATCATTGTGATAGAACTTGATGGCGTTTGGGGATGGGGATAGATAGATAGTGGCGTCGAGATCGGTGAGATGATACGATCTGAATCTTTTGTTCTTTTTTAAGAAAAGAAAAATGTGACGAGTCTGAAAACTATTGTATCAATGACTGCACTGATAAAGAAATATGTGGCTGGTAGATACATATATCCGCTTTTGCGCATTCTGCTTAACCTGATAAGTTCTTGTTGGCTTCCACGGTTCCGGATTTCTTCTTGCAGATTCACTTTCTGCAATATAGATTCTAATTAAGGGATTGGACTCATGGATGATTGCAGCATGCATGCAGCATGCATGTATGGTATGTCACGGGATCTCTCATTGATAGAAACCCTCGCTCTTTTATCTCCTCTCGTTTCACTTGGCCGTCCCTATCTTCTAGCATGACGATGCAGTTCTGACCAGTCACTATGCAGATGACCAGTCGTTTGGAGAAACAAGGAGGTGACCATTTCTCTGACTCCAGATTTGTGGGATAGATCTCCAAGTCGCCTCTCCTTGATCCTCACCGACTGCCGAGATTTTCTGGTTATGCTTAATGCGATTGGTTAGAGGATCGCCAGTTGGTCCTCTATCCCTTGCCGAGGGACGCACTAGGTTAGACTGTCGCCATCGACTAGCCCCTGTATGTGCAAAGTTCCAACATAAAATGACAACCCTCACCTCGCCGGACGTCTTCTTGGCTATGCAGGACACACACAACTCACCCGGAGGGTCTCGCAACTCGACGCGGAAAGCTCACCCTTTAACGCTGCTCTGACTTGTTGGACTACCTTCGCAAATCGCGGCTCGCTCAGCATGCGCAAAGTTTTGGCGGGGCCGGCTGATCGCCTGCCAAGACCGCCATACGATGTCGAGATAGACCCCATCTTCAAAGCGTTGGGTGGAATGCCAGAGCGATATGAGGTTGAGAAGCTTCGAAAGGACGCGTCGGCGAGGACTGGGCCTCTCACGAACGCTCTGCTTACTGACAAGAGCGTCAATGTCGAGGATGTCTCAATCCCGGGGCCCCGGCAGGACTTGACAGTCTCGATTGTACGACCAGTGGCAACGATCACAGATGATAACCACCCATGTATCTTCTACATCCATGGCGGCGCCCTAGTCGCAGCAGATCGCTTCGCTGGCTTGGATACTAGTGTTATGTGGGCAAGGGAGTTCGGGGCCGTCACAATGAGTGTAGAGTACGGACGTGCGCCAGAGAACATTGGTACACAGCCCGCAGAAGACTGTTACGCGGCGCTTCTCTGGGCTGGTAAGCATCTCTCTGAGCTAGGCATCGATCCCGATCGCCTGCTCCTCTACGGGACCTCTGCTGGGGGTGGTTTGGCGGCGGCGACTGCTTTGATGGCGCGCGACAAAGGCGGCCCGACATTATGCGGCCTGGTCCTCGAATGTCCCATGCTCGACGATAGGAACGAGAAGGTTTCGTCTCAGCAATTCTCCACTGGCCCCTTTTATAACTCGACTCTGAATAGGTTTGCCTGGAGGTGCCTCCTCGGCGAGCGAGCTGGAGGCGGCTCTGTCTCTGAATACGAAGCACCCGCTCGAGCGCAGGACCTCTCGAAGTTGCCACCAACATTCCTCGACTGTGCTTCGGCTGAGCCGTTCCGAGACGAAATAGTCGCTTTCGCTTCTAAACTGTGGGAAGGCGGCGTCCAAGCCGAGCTTCACGTATGGCCAGGTGGGCCCCATGGGTACGACCGCATTGTCCCCTCTGCGCCTTTTGCAATTCTGGCGAGGCAGACCAGGCTGGCCTGGATTCGTAGAGCTTTTTTTCAGACGATTTGAAGGCTTGGCTCCCAAAGCGGTCGTTGCTATTGGTTCCGATATAGCTACTACGTTATAACACCATATGGTTCCACGATCAAGCGATATGGTGGATTGCTGGGGGCTGAGTGGACTGTTCCAGGTAAAGGGGGGAAACGGCGCCACTTATCTACCCGTCTGTATCTCTAAAGGGTATGTTCTTGGGAGGCTGTTTGATTTTTGATACGTGGCTGCGAGCCCATCCATTGAGAGAGCGTATAACAATTCTTAGGGTTCACCGGATAGATTCCTTCAAGTAGGCGCCTAGTCACATAGTTATTTAAAGATGCCGATTAGTCTGCTATGATTTAGGTAGATAAACACGCAAATCGTGAGCAGGTCTGTTCCCCTATTTGAGCAAAGACTTCACACAGTTCAGTTTCGTTAACTACCTAGGTAGAGATAAGGTGCCGCACCGTTCAAAATGCACAAACCCAACGCAGACACGAAGACAAAAGGCTTTAGGTTGCTTTGGAAACCATCACAACTCATCCATATGGCCTTCTAGAATTCATTTCTCTCGCCTCACTTTCACTGATGGCGTCGTTTCACCATCCCTGTCACCACGCGAAATCCTGCTGAGAGGCAGAGCTAAGGAGTAGAACGAGTTAGCGGAAGCTCAGACCAGCAACCAGCAACATTCCGCACGGCAATTATCCAGCTCTCTGGAAAAGTCCCGCAGGGGCAATGGATATCTCGGCCTACGCCTCTGTGCTCTGACGTTGCCGAGCGGGTGGGTTCGATATCCCGCGTTCTCTCTCGAATTAGCACTAAATATCCCACGCTCCAAAACACCACGACCGAAACGACCCTCTCATTGCCCTACAATCATTTGGGTGACAGGGCATGCTCTCCCTCGCTTTCTCTCACCGAGCAAATAATGTGAGGTCCCCATAATAGCTCTAAAGAACGTCAGTGACACATCAGAAATGTGACTCAGATAGCACCGATGCCTCTTTAGGGGATCCAGGCAGTCGGCACGTTAATGACCACTGTAGTCTCCTACTTGCAAATCTCAGTGACGCCTTGTCAGCCCTATATTTACTGAGCTATTACCACAATCATGAAACTTGATCATATTTGTCACGGGCGTAAGCGAAAACACACGTGCCAGTCAAGTCCTCCATACCCTACAAGAAATGAATGTGGGATATTGGTAGTTCATCCTGTAGAACCAACAGCACGACTTCCACTACTAAACATAATATTTCTCGCGCACCCCTCCAGCAAACTGAAGCCGTTGGCCTATTTGCTCTCTCTGAACTTCTGGCCCCTTTTCAGGTCACTTTTGGCGGCTAAATTGTTCTACTTTGGATTGTAAAAACGTCATGAAAGGTCGGCCTAGTCGGATTTCCTCTTGAATTCAACGTAGGTATTCTTCACCACGATATGCTTCCATTCTAATGATAAGTTCAATCCTAACTTATCTCCTGCTTAGTTCTTTTCGAGCCGTCTTTCGCCGCGCCGCATCTGACTAAGTTAATTGGGCTTACCGACGAATCCGAGCAATCCGATGCCCTTCACGAACCCCTCGCACGTACGAAGGCTCGAAGTAACGTGGGTACCATCGTCGTCAACGCCATTTTTAGATGAATTGGGCGCATTGAGTAGCGCGCTCACCCAGCCAATATACAACGACAACAAGTTCATCGATATAATTGCCTTATTGACAGAGTATTTTCCGGCTCCCACCGAGAAAGCTGTGAATAACCGCGAGTAGAATGCTCATTAGAACCTTCTCTTCTCGCCATTCCACAACTGTAATACGCTCTTGATCGCTCGGCTTTGCTATGACGCGGAATTCTATATTTGGTCCTCTATGTGAAGAGAGTTCTCTGCTTGAACATTGATTACCCTCTTTGACTAGGTCATCTCCTCAATAGATATGCTCTTCACCTTGAAGTCGCCTATACGTAGCTATGCCTCCCCTGAACAAGTATCAATCGCCTAGGAAACATAGTGCTAGAAGCGGCTGTTAAAGTATAAGTCTATATGATCTGGAAACGATGTGATTCAATTAGTCGCTAGTTAGTATAGAAATGTTTAGACGAGTCCCGAAGTTATCTACTATGTATAGAATACCTGTTTCTCAATTCTCCCATGTTACTTCACTATACATCCTACATACTAGCACTTAATCAGCGAAGATTTCACAATTAATAGATACCATGCTTGTAAATATATGCATAGAGTATTTGGAGTTCGCATTTGCAATGCCACCAAAATCATCTCTCTGCCCCTTTTCAAGACATCGAAGAAAAGACATACGGAAGACCAAGGTCTTATATCCACGTAGCTACCATATACGTTGTAACTCCCATCTACCCAAGCAATTCTCCAATGAATTAACATTACTACACATCTTGGATGTTGATGTTAGTCAGCAATGGCTGTTCAATAATACTTAAAACTGACTAGGTGTAGACTTTAGAGTAGAGAACTTAGTGAGGAGCGGATTGTACCGATTCGATGCCTGAAACAAAGCTCTATATTCTAGTTGTAGACAGACATTACTAACAGGCTCATCAGTATACTTAGTAACCCTTCCGGCTAGGCATATGGGAGGCCTTAAGACACCCCCTTATCTACGAAGACATACCGCAGGCTTTAGTGGGCCTCCACAGACAGACTCCATATCATAGATGAATCCCCTGGATCATAACTCCGGGCTGCTCCGGGTATCAAAGTTACTACTAGAAACGTATTCAAACCGAAACCCCTACGATGGAAACGAACTAGCTAGTACGGTAGACTGGCCCACTCCCAAGGCCGGGCTTCGAGACGACTCGGTTACTGATGAAGGAGCATCCACCAAGAGTATGATGATCGATTGGTAGTATGACGATCGATTATTCCAAACATTCTCGGTGGGACGCCGGCCACTCATGGATACCCATGACGAGAGCATGATATGAATACTGCAACAAGGAACTCGAAGAGGCCCATGTATCTCTAAGTGTGAATGGGCGTGTGATGACGATTCGGACGGGGGAATCGAGAGGCGTTTGAATAAGGACCTTCCCGTTTCGTCGGCTGTGCAACGGGAGCGAATGCATATTACTTCGTGCGTTAAGATCTCTCGTCCTACCAGGAGAAGTGTCATATTTCATAGGCAATATCTGCCGGGGTTCCATTGGTCAGGCCATGCCGACGTAGTGGACCCTGCTGACCATGCTGCAATGCGGCGTCTAATAGCCACTCATAGGCGCCGCATCGCTGCTAGACCCTTGGATTCGGATTGGACATTCTGGACAAGCGGGCTCTAATCCCGATGACTTCCCGTGTGAACCGTCCTAAGCCGCCATCAAGTCGGCCCAGGGGACATGAAACGACGGGAAAGAGGAGCCAGCCTAGCCGAAATACGAGTAGTTACGCATCTTGATCCAAGCTTGTGAGGCATGCCCGGTTTGAGGGGCCAACAGGAGGCAGGGAAGCGGACCTGGTAGCCGGGAGAGGGCTTGAACGTCACGTTGCTTCCAAGAAATGCACTGATAGCTAGAGGTGAACCCCCATTGTAAAGAGACAGGGGAATAAAACGCGATCATGGCATATTTTCCGGTGCGATGACCATAGGCCCAAAGGTACAGTGGCACAATATCCATCTGAGAACGGCATCTTCGATCTAATGTTGAAATAGAGGTTATCTATTAGTCGGGTATTTGAGCTAGACGAAGCTTTTCAATTGTGAGAGTAAGTGGCACTCAACCGAGCTGACTGATGTAAGATATCTCTTCTACATTAGAGTACCTACCTCCGACGAACTAACCCCTCAAAGACGCAACTACTTGATGGCTGACTCGGCCAAGAATGCTCGAGAGAATCGTGAAACTCGTACCTTACCTAGTATGTAGGTACTCAGCTCTTACTGTGGAATACGTGATTCTGATAGGTCACGTTGAGGTTCACAGCAGAACTTCCAGCTTATGTCATTCTAGAAGTTCACAGCTTAATTCTGCAGATACCTAGGTAAGTTTCTCTTCCAATTAGAGATAATTGCATGCTATCGAATCGAATCTGAGTTATATTAGTCTGCTGACATCAGACCCGGCGATAATCTAGCCGTATCATCAGGTACCTAGCATAAGCGCGATCAGCCCGAAGGAGCCGGGAGCCGAGTCATGAGGCACTTGTCTCCTTGAACAACGACAGTGGCTTCGATCACTTCGTAACCCCTCGATTCTCCGTTACCCTCGACAACTTGCTCGAAGCTGGCTTTTCGGCTAGTACTCTCATACTCCTGCCCTTCGGTGTAATTCTCTTTGCTGACTGGGCCTAATTCCATAGCAATCAATTAGCTTCCTATTAAAACTCGATCTGGCATAGATTGCCGTAGAGCACCTACAGTTAACGCAATCTGGAGCGTATACTTCGTTGCCGGCCAGTTCGCCGCTAGGGGGTTGATCATGACGAGCATGAGCGTCATGCAGTCCGGGCCTAGAGTGTGCTGAAGGAGTTCGGTGAGAATATTACCGTTGTACACCGGCCTCCTGCCTTCGGCGAGATCTGCGAAGACTTTTCGTAGGGCGGACAACGACACGTTGATGTTAGTCCCTTCTTGTAATCTTGCCCCTGCAGTGCCGGCGTCGCGTGTCTTCTCGGAACCGGCGAGGTCTACGAGGTGGAGCAGGCCTTCCCGAACTTCCCCTGAACTGCCTCTGACGGTGGTCTTGATCCTGATGATGAAGTGTGAGCGAGACGAGGTGTCATTTAGGCCGGTGGCCCCGAAGTGGCGGTTCTTCATTCCTGCTTCGACCATGTCGTCGAAGTCCTTAGCCGAGTTCAAAATCGTGAATTCTGGGTCCTTGACGTCACGTTCGGCTTTTAGGATCCTCTTCTTCTCACTTCCACTTGACTTCAATAGCCATAGTTCATTGTTGTAGATTTCATAGCAGCACCCTTGTGCATCCATGTCGATACCGAGTTCGTTGAGTCTGTTCTTCCCCCTGAAGAGCATTGTCTTGACTCTGGGAATGATGCCGTCGTTTTCAAAGTCAACCCCCTCCTCGCGGTCCTCGACGTCGTCTAAGTTGCTCATCGTATACGTCTTGCCAGTCCCAGATTGTCCGTAGCAGAAGATACAGGCTTTCTTGCCGTCTATGACTGACTGTACAAAATTGCTGATTTCGCCAAAGACGTCGCCGTTCGTCTCGCCTGGAAGAAAGATCCGCTCGAACTCGTATGTCGCTGACCATATTGACTTTAGTTCCCCATGCAGTCCCTTCTCATCTTCTCT
The DNA here is from genome assembly GCA_022578875.1 of Hypoxylon crocopeplum. Taxonomy (NCBI): domain Eukaryota; kingdom Fungi; phylum Ascomycota; class Sordariomycetes; order Xylariales; family Hypoxylaceae; genus Hypoxylon; species Hypoxylon crocopeplum. The sequence goes on along the minus strand of MU399630.1, from coordinate 28,683 downwards.
TACTGTCAACTTAGCCGGATGGTCATGGAATTCCCCCTTTTCTATCTTGTATTCGAACAACTCATCATTGCCGTCGACTGGTCGGATGCGACATATGACACGGATGGTTCCTCGGAGCTTCTGGAGTTCTTCGAAGAGCAGCCGTCGTCTTTTCTCCTCCGCACGCAGTTTATCCATCAATTTTCGGATCTCCATCTCCTTATACTCCATGTCGTCCACCATCTTGGAACTGAGCCACATCTCTTGCTGCTTGGAACGCTTCTTCTCCTGTTCTAGTTCCTGTTGTAGGGCATCAATATGCGTCCTTTCCCTCTCCGTTACTATTTCTAAACGCTCAGTAAAGATCTCGATCTTTACCTCGCGAGTCCTTAAATTCTCTTTTATGTTCGTCTTTTCCGTATTGTGATGATCAAGCTCTTCAAGCTCTAGTTTCAGACTTGCAGCCTCCTTTTCCCTCACCGTTAATCTTTCACGCAACTCCCCCTCCGCAGCTATGCGATTACTCAGCTGCTTCTTCGTCTCCTCAAAGTTTTGCTTCAGAGTCATAAACTCCCTTTCCCTGGATTTCAGATATGCAATAGCTGCCTCTTTGTCTTGAAAATTTAGCACCATGGTTGCTGTGGAAGTAGTATCAAGCTCTGTCGTTTCTTTCGGCGTCTGTCGTAATAATGCAAGTTCTGGGCTCGTTGCTAGATCACCCCTAACCGACTGCAACCCGCGTTGCGATGGCTCCTGGGCTTCCCTGAAGTAGTGATTCCCCTGCTTTAGCTCTTGTTGGCACCGATCAGAATGTGGTGTCTCATTGGCTGAAGTATTCTCAAGTGGTCTAAGTTCCAGATTCAGATCTTTCGTTTCTAGACGTGGGTTTCGAAACCTCATCTCAGAGTATGATTGTACGAGGTTTAGCTGGCTTAGATTCTCCTTTTCGTCCGCTTCCCCTAAATGTGGGATTTCAGCTCCTAGTTCTCTTCGTAATCTGTTCTGCTCGGCTGATCTATCTTCATTCGCGCTCTTGATTCTCGAGGCAGTCTGTCGTAGTGTTTCAAGCATCTGCTCAGTATTCGTGTTGGATCCCGTCTGTATTCCCCGGACCTCGCTCAATACCTGTTCCCTTTGGTCGTGCCGGGCCCTTCACCCAGAACAGCAATTATAGTCTCAAGGATAGATTGTCAGTTCGAACTTCAGCGTCCGATATCGATTGCCATTTATGTAACTGGCTTTATCCAGTTCTACCATGCGTTCTCTTGAGTCGTCCAATTTCACCTTCGAAGTTCTCGCATGGTTCCAGAAACGTCGCACCGTCTTCCTTGTGTAGTTCAATCGACGTCCCTTATTTCCTCCACTTCGGCCTGACGATTTCTGCTTCTAGCGCCATCTCCTGGTGCTCGGCTCGGGACTTGGGATGGTTGCAATTCATTCACCTTTTCTCTTTCACTCTTCTCTACTCTTTCATTCCGGCTTCAAGCAATCTGCGTGTTTCATTGATATTTTCGTCATGATGAATCTTCAGGATATGGATTCCTTCTCGGGAGCGCAGATCCGGCTCCTTTATTTCTATGTCTTTACTGCTTCTCATCGCCTTAAGGTTTCGTGCAATTTCTGCAGCTCGTCTTTGCTTGACTTCTTCAGCGTAGTAGGCAACTGAAACATTACCTCAAATCGTGTCTGAAGTTCTGTGGCTCCAACCTCCGCCCCCACGGCGTTCCGTATGTCGGATCTCCTACTTCCTGGCTCAGATATCGAATGGAGCTTAGCAATTCTTCACGCTCCATCTAGCTCTTGCTAATATATGGCGATTTCGCGTTTTTCAACTGTTTGATATATCTTGGATAAACGATCAAGAGCGAGTTCAAGGGCAGGGAATCAAAACTTTATATACCTACCTTGGATGAAAATCCTTGAGAGCTCGGAGAAAGTCCTAACGAGAGACGTGGATGTGGTTCGACGAGCCGATTCGCCATTAAAATATCAATGCTCAATATTATTTCAATTGTTTTGGCAATTGGCCACGTCTTTGCGAGTATCGCCAAATAATGTACACGGCAAACACATTTATAACCAGGCGACGTGAATGCTCTGGTTTATATCGACCCGGGATATGGTACACAGCAGAGCTGAGTTTCACCAGCCCTGCTTCGATAACTCTTTAACCCTGCCGACGCACGCCTTGAAGCCCATCTTGAATCTCTTCCGCCATCGTTCGCTCTTTAGCCTCTTTCGCTTCAAACCTGCTCGCTCGTGGAATCTTTGATATGAAAAATCTTGGGGCACTCGGTTCAGGGCCATCTGCATGTTCAGGAGTTTGAATGACCGTGCAATATCGACATTTCTGCCGACATGGATTGTGCGGCCGGTCCGGGGGACTAAGCGTAATGTTGGCCGCGGAGGGGGGGCACGCTCTTCAGCTGCTATGCTCTTGTTGAGCTCTCCGGTGTCAAAGTCAATTTCCGGAACAAGGATGCCGTCGTATGCTGACATATTCGGCTTCGTGATTTCCGCGTCGTCTTCTTTGGTTGGCTGTGGGGTTCGTGATAAACTAGTCCAACTACCATCCCTCGATCGGAATATCGCCGTGGTTGACAACTGCCGTATACTTGAAATCGAAGATGAGGAGGCAACTGAGAAGGAACATGATGGCCATCGTGACGCGGAGCCTCGGAGGAGAGATGCTGATCGAAATGCGACTTGCGCGACTCGACAAAGCTCAGCCCTAGAGAACTAATTAATCTTGGCAATTGAGAAATATCGAGACAAGAACCGAGCTAATCTTACATTTTGACGTTTTGGCTGAGCCTGGTGAGCCCTCAGAATAGTCTAATGTTGTTGTCAGGTCCTCGATGATATAAATGTTTAAGTCAATTGCAATTACGATTTTGCGGGACGGAACTAGACGGACCCACAGTTTATCGGCTGGAACAATGTACCATCCTAGCGCCGATAAATTAGATATCCAATGGCTGTGCTGCAGATAGGTGTGGAATGTGGCGGTGCATAGCTTTACTTCGAGGTAGGTACCTTATCCGCTGTACCAACAAACCTTGTCATTGAACATCCAAACCTTCGATCTTTCAAAGTTCCAGCAGCCTTTGCGCCGCCAGCCATTTTCACATTCATCAACTTTCCCTTTTAACTCAACGCGCCGTAACTTGCGCATACATCTTCATACCTCTAACACCGCTAGTAAAGTCTTCGGTTTCCTGAAATATGTCCCTTCGATTCCTAATACTACCTCTATCTTATTAACATTTCTACTATGGCGTACAATCCTTATGGTGGAGGTAAGTGGTATCCTATCACTCTGACCCCGACAAGAGCTATACTAACAAGACTATCCATCTTAAGTGCCTGGCTTCGGCCCGCCTCCTACTTATGGTTCCTATCCTGGTGCCGGCGGCGCTCCAGGTCTCCCGTCTGCTCCTGGTCTAGGTAGGTCGCTTCGCGTTTGAACCTTCTCATGCGCGTCGTGTGCTGATATATCTCTTCTAGGACCTCCCCCAGGCATGTCTGCCCCAGGAACCGCGCCACCTCCTGGCGTTCAGCAGCACAACATCAATCAAGCTAATCGACCTAGCGGTCTGCCATCCAACTTCCAAGCTCCCCCGAACATGCCCAATATCAATTTTAACGCCCCCGTGATTCGTCTCGGTACGGCTTCCTCGAAACCTCCAACCCCCGGGCTACCGGGTCGCAGAGACAGCGAGACTCCGAATTCCGCCGGGCCTAGGGCAGGTCTGGGTATGGACCGCGGTCTAGATCAGACTCGACAAGCCATACGAGAGAACATGCAAGCATTGGTCCCGCCCACTCGTGAAGAGATTGTACGAACGGTATTTGTGAGTGGCATCACAGACGGCATTAGCGGTAACGAAGGTGTTGAGAAGATGCTCAACGCCGCAGGCAGGGTGCGTCGCTGGGACCGAGCAACGGACGCCGGCGGAAAAGACATGACCTTTGGCTTTGCTCAATTCGAAGATGCCGAATCGTTATGGATTGCCTCCGAAATTCTGAAGGACATTGAAGTCCCTGTGAAAAAGCAGACGCCGACGGACGAACCGGCGGGTAACGACGACGCCTACGCACGATTCGAGAAAGCCACCCTCCAAATTCGGCTTGACGAGAATTCTACCAAGTATCTGGAAGCGTATAAGGAGGGCAGACCTGATGACTCAGGTGCAGAGGGAAGACTTGAATCTGCTAGAGGTGCGTTGAAGCAGACCATAAAGAATCTCTTCTATCCTACGTCGCGTTCAGGAGCGGATGCAGATGGCGACGTCACCATGGGTGACGGCTCGGCCCAGAACGGAGAGAATGTTGAGGTGGTTAATATCCCCTTGGCGCAGGAGGACGAGCTAGCCGACATCCCGGCTGAGATGCGCGAGACCGTTGCCGCCGAAATTGCCGCCTTCAGAGAACGAAGCATTAAGCGTGATTTGGAGCGCCTGAAGCGGGAAGAAGAGCTCGAGGCGATGGAACGTCGACGCAATGGTGCATCAAGACCTTCCCGGTTAGCGTCGCCGCCACCCTCTAGTGCGAATACTATCCCCCTGGGACCGCGTGGTGTTCCCAATGCGCCTTCAGGTCCAAAGGGGCAGAAGTCCGACTTGGGCAAAGATTACAACAGGTCAATTAGTTTCATCAATGGCGGGACAACTAATGGGGGCCTGGCTTACAACAGGGAGGACGATGATGATTCTGCCAGCGACGAGGAGCTGGAGCGTCGGCGAGTTGCTAAGCAGAACGCGGAAACCGAGAAGCTTTATCTGGATGCCGAGCGTCGGTGGTTAAACCGTGAGAAGTCCCGTACAGCTGCCCTCGAGCGAGAGAACGACCGCGACGAGTCGGACGCGAAAGATTTTGCCAAAAACAAGGAAAAGATGCTCCAACGACTCAAGCACTTCGATGATGATGCAGAGGCTTCGCGGAAAGCCGAGGAGTACTTCAAGGACCGGAGTGCCTGGATTCGGAACCGCACCGCCTTCAGGGCCCGAGAAATCGCAGCCGACGATGCGGACCGTCACGCTGAAGAACAAGACCGCATCAAGGAAGAAGCGGAGCGTGAGCAGGCCAGAGGTATGGCTGATTCGTTCCTCGAGAGGCAAGCCCAGGAAATGGAACAACGGCAGCCCAGACCCGGGGTTGCCGCGCCACAACCCTTCAAGCTTTCGCTTGGTGCAGCCGCACAGAAAGCGCACGCGCAACGTGCGGCGCCGCAAAGAAAGACTATCGCTGAAGTTGAGGGACTACTCGAGGACGAAGACGAAGATGCGACCTCTAGGCGTCAACTCATCCCTATCCAGTTCGAGCCAGCGGCTGCTGCGGCCATGTCCGATGAAGAGCGTGACCAAGCCGTGCGCGCATTGGCACAGGAGATTCCCAACGAAAAGAAAGGACTCTGGGAGTGGGACGTTAAGTGGGACTACTTGGACGAGAGCGTTATCCGAGAGAAGCTGAGACCTTTCGTCGAGAAGAAATTGGTTGAGTATCTCGGTGTTCAAGAGCAACTTCTCATTGAAGTTGTGGAAGAACATCTGAGGAAGCACGCCAAACCTGGGGAGTTGGTTGAGGAGTTGGCGGAGGTACGTTACTCTTTTATAATCGATTCAAGGATGATTCACTAACCCCGTCTTCAGGCTCTGGATGATGAGGCGGAAGCTCTAGTAAAGAAGCTCTGGCGAATGGTCATCTTCTTCACCGAGAGCGAGAAGCGCGGTCTTTCTGCATAGGATGGGAAAGCGCGTCAAACGCTCAGCACCATGTAATACTACCTAAGATCCATACAACTACACTTCGTACGTTACGATGTAACCATTCAAAGGGCTCAGAGGCGTGTATAGGGGAGTACGAGCTCCCCCTTTGCAGTTGAAGGAAGGCATTGGTCTCGGGAGGGGTAGGGTATTCTACGTATGCAAGAGGGAGCATGATGAATCAAACAGGGACCCAGACACGTCGAGGCGTGTGGATGAGGCAGAGGGAGGCTCTTACGAGCTGCATTGTGGTCGTGGAATTAAAAACGGCTAATGAGAAGACTGTGGATAATCGGGGCTATCACAGTAACAAAATATAGTATTGCCCCGGTCCAATTACATTTTGCGTAATTCCTATCATATCTTCGGCATTGTGACACTGGACTAAATTCTTACGTACTAGGTAGTATGCGGTGCCGCGACCGTCAGGGGCGTTACATTCCCCGGGATATGCGGAGTACTGTGGGGCAAACGGGATGCCGAGGCAATTCCCCACAGTCAACCCCAACCGTTCGGGCCAATGTAATCAGTAATCACAAACTCTAGAAGGATCACATTAATAAAGCACCAGAGACGAATAAATCCTTTGTCTCCTCCGCGCTTATTCTTGTTGAATGTCTTATTAGCTTCGTTAATATTCAGCTTGGGCTCGGCTAGATTAGGTATCTAGGTAGGAGGTAGTCTATCCCCTCTCAAGAAGCCAACTCACTGCCAGTCACTTACAGGCGTCCTAGAGTGAGACCTCATCTACAAACCTCTGTCTATCTACTTACCAACGGAGTCTACATCGTCTTTTTCTCTACCTACCTCCTACTCTAATAACCCGCCGGCATTTCCTCCTTCTGAGGTAGGTCACTTGCCTACCTTTTCTCATCCGCCATGTCCGCCAACCCCCCACTCCCCTCCTCCATCACGACGCCGCCCCCGCCCGTCCCGCACACCCTGGTCTCGTTCCCGCGCCCACACGTCCTGCTCGTCACCCTCAACCGCCCGCAGCAGCTCAACGCCATCCCGCGGCCGCAACACTTCGCCCTCGAGCGCCTGTGGGACTGGTTCGATACCGAGCCCTCGCTGCGCTGCGCTGTCATCACGGGTGCGGGCCGCGCCTTCTGCGCCGGCGCCGACCTGAAGGAGTGGGATGAGATCAACTCCTCTGCCTCTCCCTCTCACTCATCTCCCCCTTCATCATCATCGTCGTCGTCGTCGTCATCTAGACCAGGCGCCAAGTTCCCCCGCGGCGGCTTCGGCGGCCTGAGCAACCGCGCGGGCCTCAAACCCGTCGTCGCGGCTGTCAACGGCGCCTGCTTCGGCGGCGGCATGGAGATGGCGATCAACTGCGACATGGTGGTCGCGTCGGCGTCGGCGACGTTCGGCCTGCCCGAGGTCACGATCGGCGTGATCGCGCTGGCGGGCGCGCTGCCGCGGCTCGCGCGCAGCGTTGGGCGCCAGCGCGCCGCCGAGATGGCGCTCGGCGGCAAGCCGTACAGCGCGGCGGACATGCTGGCGTGGGGGCTGGTCAACGAGGTCGTGCAGGGCGAGGCCGTCGTCGAGGCGGCGTTGGGCTGGGCGCAGCGCATCGCGGGGAACAGCCCCGACGCGGTCGTCGTTACCCGGGAGGGCTTGAAGCTGGGCTGGGAGAGCGTCGGCCCCGAGCAGGCCACGGACCTCCTGCTTAAGGGCTGGTACGAGCGCATCGAGAAGGGCGAGAATATGGTCGAGGGCGTACGCAGCTTTGTCGAGAGGCGGAAGCCGGTTTGGAAGGATAGTAAGCTGTAGGTTTGTGGGATGGCACGGGGAGGGAGTTGTGGTTGAGAGTGAGAGGGGTTGATAAAAGGTTCGGTTTAGGGGTAAATGGCATTGAGAACTCGTTGATATTGATTATGTGGTTCGATATGGGCATATGCTGATAGCAATGGCTGTAAGTAATGAGAGCAATTGTAGATGTATAAACTATCGCGTCTCTCTGAACTGTTGAAGGCTCACGTTGGGTGAGATAGGCGACTGTCAAACACGCGCGACTTGTCCATGATTCTTCTACGTTATTATTTAGAGGAAGGCCAATTATATCTACAGCGTAGTGATTGAATATACTTGTCTAAGAGCCTGTAGTGAGCTTGTTCAAATCTGCCTCTATATCCTCGACCAACATATTATATCATGCTTGAGAGGAGGGTTCTTTAGGGCATAGTATCGTAGTAGCGGTTACATAATTCGCTAATCTGATCAGCAGAAGACATCTCTCTTGAAACCTTGCTGTGTACCCTAGAAGAATCGGAAAGGGGGTTCGGTGGTCGGCTTCACCATAACACGAGAGATTACTTCGGATCTTGCGCCCATGTATATGGCGAAGCGAAGAAAATCTCTCGTATCTTTCTGGTCGATCACAAGTCATTATGATTCTACCTCGCTCTCCTATTAGACTGACCCCACTAGCTCATATACATGATTTTGGGAATGTACAGTGTTTGAAGTCCTTATATGACCCAGGCACTCTTATGTCAAGAGGTACTTAGGTAGATCAATGATCCTGCTATGTTTGTTAGGGTCCATTCCTCCAACTCAGGGGTAATAGCTCTCACCTCATAGAAACGAGATCACATAAGTAACGACACAGTTCCATCAATGATCGCGACCTTGAATGCCATGGCCATTGCGGAGGCTAAACTGGATCAACTCAAGGAGTAGTTCGGTCCTAGAATGTATTCTTTTCTGGCCTTGTACATCCCTCGTACCGGTAATCAGTGGAACTTCACATCTCGGAAATAGTTTATCCCGCTATATCGGATGATCTACGACCACGGAATATGCTTCTAAGTCCTGATGATGATCTAGAAGAATTTTGCCGCGTCATGGGGCTGGAAACGTAGACTGAAGAGGTGGGCGAATCGATAATGTCCAACTGTGAGGGAGTTGATAGCGATGCGGGTGATATTGGAGATGGGGGCTCTATGTCGAACTGAGCAACAAAACTACCTAGTATCATTTTGTATACATTCCCAGATACGTGTTCGGTGTCGATCACATCCCTATTAATACTGTGTTAGTACCTACTCATATAACGGAGCCGCGGGTTTAGAGGTATTTTACTGCGGGTAATGATTCTGGGACTTACGGAACCGAATACTTCTTCTCAATATTATCGTCAAGGTCCTTCAGTATCTGGGGGACTTCATGTCCGAAAGAGATAAACTGGATGGTAAACCATCGCTTTTCCATCCTTTCCGAGAGGGCTGGCTTCTTGAGGAAATCCGCTATAGTTTTTTCGACACTCGTGTCATTGCGAGTTCCTTCCCAATTCCCATTCGTAAGGATGATGAGCGTCATTGCTCGCTCCGGGTTATTCAAGTAATTGTCGAAGATACGATTGAGGGTTTGGGTCATGTTTGTTTCAAAACGAAATGACTGAGACTGGGTTTTCTGTTTAGCTCCCTTGAACTTCGATAGCAGCTTATTGCCCGAGACACCATGTGCCTTATACTCGCTCCCGATCGTAAATTCGAGGTCAAGTCCGGTCTTGTCGAGCAACTCAACCTTTGGCACCAATACCTCCAAGACAATCGACATAGCATCCCAATACGGGGCCATACTTGTATCGTTATCCACAAGGAACATCTGCAGCAGGTATTGGTTATCAGGAATGAGTAGTTACTCCTAGAGCGGATAATTCGATGACTTACGATATCACGGTGTATGAGAAAATTCTCTAAGTATCTATCATGATCCTTCCTACGGATTCGAGCCATGACCCCACGATCCTTATTCTTTTGCGCCTGATGCTCTTGAGATATTGGCCATGAAGGATCTAAGTAGAACTGCCCTAGGGGTATGGGTAGAGTTCGTGACATCTCTGGCACGACAGGAATATGTGCATGCAAGACATCATGCATTCCCGTCCTTATTGGCGAGTATCTCTCCGTGGATGTGTAGCCATATCCCTCATGCATCTGGCTTTCGGTGGAGTTTCCGTATCCTGAGTAAATTGATACCTCATGCGGCGGATACATGCTAGTTGTTATAGAAGGAATTGAGGTGACCGCTTCTTTCTCCGTTGGGGGGCTTGAATGCGCAGAGGATATAACCGTGCTCCCCAGGTTTTGCAACACCCCCCCATTTGCAACACCACTTACAGTGGGATTATATCAAAAAGGCTACATTTTTAATCTTCAATAACTCCACGTACGTATAAGATGCTCGAGTGAGGTAACCTTTATCCGGTAGAGAATTACTTAAATTATATAATATATATTTGTTTTTTGAATTGTCTCCGCGATAAGTATTATACGTGTGATGGTTATAGGGTGGAATAAAAGGTACATCGTTTCACATAGAAATTAGGTGTAAAAGTAGGTTACTTTTATGAAATCGTAAAACCACCTACTACGCGGCAACGAAAGGTAACACTCTAAATATTTACGGCTCTATATAATTAGTAAAGATATTCTTAGATTTTATATAAGTTTAATCGTTATAACTTATCGGATACGTGCGATATTTTAGGTTATATTTTTCGCTATATTAAATATTTATATGGTAACGACTAAACTTTAGAATATAGCATAAATCTAATCAGTTATAGCGATAAAACTAATATATAATCTAGAGATAGCCTTACTGATCATATAAAGCTATAAGGATCTAGAATTTTATACCTTATTATCGCGTGATGGATGATTTTGCGATTTCATAAAAGTAACCTGCTTTTACACCTAATTTTCTATGTGGAACGATGTACCTCGGATACCTTTACTGTAACCATTACATTTCTAACACGGACAGGGTTACGTCTTTAACATGGCCGGAATAATATTGCTGAGCAGCTATTTATCTATCGAAAGATACTGGTCCTGATTTTATAGCTTCAATATACATGGAGTTTTTCAAGGTTGAAAAGGTAGTCTTTTGGTGGAAATCGTGTTGCAAATGGGGGGGTGTTGCAAAACCTGGGGAGCACGGTTAGGGGATTGCATCGATGGTGCTGAAACTAAAGAAGGTGTGGGGGTAAATTTGTGCGGTTTCGGGCTTTCAGTAGATTGCAGTTCCTGTATCGTTGGTATTGATGGAGTCATCCTAGAGTAGTTGGACTCAATGCGTCGGTCTCTGATCATATAATTGGATTGGTCTGCTCGAGCTCTTGTATCACTTAATGGCCTCTCATGCATCGTAAAGACGTCTTGGCGATGGGCAACCTTGCCTGGGATTATCTTTTCTATCCTCTTGGGCTTGTTGATCCGGCTTGACTTGACGTGAGGACGCTGTGGGGAAGCTAATGATGAACTATCAGAGAAAGAGGATGATTCATTAGTAGTGTTGTGAGCTGTTTCCAGTCCCTGAGAATCATTCTGGATGTTGTCCTTCTCAATCTTGAGTAAAGCCTCTTTGACTGAATTAGTCATTGGCTTTAGAACGCCCTCTTCCAAAAGTGTATTATAACCAACTTGTGCTTGCTTTACTCGGTTCTGGATTGCGATATGCAGGGCTTCGGGATTCGACTGACGGGCTGATTCTGTCACTAACATGTGTTGATCGACAAGGTCGAGGATCTGACCAGTAATCGTGTCGGAGACCCTGAGGAGGCCTCTCAAATGTACGTGCCATTCTATGACTTCTGGAAGAACGTTGATTCCGTCATGAAAGGCATCATCAGCCACCGGTAGGCTAACATTCTCGCCCCTCTGTTGTCTTTCTTTCAGCTTTTCGATCGCAGTTCGTCTCAGTCCATGATAGGCTAGGACCCCCTGGTATCCTAGAACAACCCAGGTTGCGGAAACAGATAGGACACAACCAAATGACCAAGTGTCAATTGCTTGAGATACGGCTTTTGACGGATCACGACGTGCAATATCGCATTCAGGGGCGCCTATGGGGATGTTAGTCTAAGAGACTAAGTGGTAGGTCATGCGATTACCGTAAGTCTCTGTTCCACCAGTTATAAATTGTTTATCAGGAAATCTGCCTGGATTCCTTCGTTGGAATTTCGCGAAGCCGAAGTCTGCAAGTTTGAATTCGCTATTGACCCTAAGGATGTTATCAGGCTTCAAATCGCAATGACATCTGGGCTTGATTAGCCTTGGATCTGCCCAATTCTTTTCTAATACATTTAGACCATACCCGGTGAACGAGTCGCGGTGGCCGTTTTCACGTTTGACCTCGAGATCATGCATCGTGTCTAGTGCTTCTGCGACGTTCGCCAGTGACATCCAGAAGTGAATTGTCTCCTCATTGAGGTTTGGGGGGTAGTTCTCCGATGACGCGAAGAATTCTTCCAGATCTTCATCGCCGTATTCCAGAAGTATGTTGTATGTGCTGGTGACGGTTCCGTCTTGCCTCTCGTCAATTTCGTATTCGCCGAGGAATCGAACAATGCCAGGCTTATTCTGCATCGCAAGGTACGCTGCTCGTTCGAAATCGAATATATCGTAGTTCTCCTGGGTAAACGACTTCAAAGCAAATGTATAGCACTGAATGGTTAGATTTGTCATATTGCAGGACCGGGGACGCTACTCACCATGCCATGGTCGTTGTCATTGTACGGCTCACCAACAACTTCTGCAAGGCTGTGTGGGACAAGTGGCTCTGGGACTACCACTTCCCAGACTTGCGCTGTTCCACCTTTCATATTGACAGGCTGCCGCTTACAGAATGGCATTATCCATCTTCCACGACCAGGATCCAGGAATGTGTTGCTCATACGGAATTTCAAGCGACAGGGATAATACAACCACATTTTCTCTTGAAAACTTGTCCAGAACTCGTTCACATTACCAATGCGCCCTCTGCTCAGCTCTCTTAGGAGTGACTCGGCATCAGGGAGCTCTGGTAATCTCTCGTCAACGAATTTGTGTCGCTGAAAGACGTGGATTAAGTGGCCGCAACCCAATTCGAGGAGAATTGCGAAGACAATCAGACAGCGGTTCTCTCCGAAGGAAATATCTGCAGAATTCAGGTGATAAATATAACTTGAATTTCGCTTATAGGCCTCAGTGAGAAGTAACCCAGCGTTGATGGTTGGTTCATTGGTGTCGGTGCGGCGCATCCACTTCACTATATCATCGGCGCGGTAGTAATCGCGCCCGCAGTATGCTTTCAATTTCCACTCATTTTGAAGCTTATGGTGGAAAGTGGTGAAAATCTGAGCGCTGGCGGGAGTGGAGATTTCGAGGCCGGCCATCTCCGTGGGCGTTGCTGTTCATGAAGGGTCCTCACCAACGGTGGTTGATGAGCAGAGTATTACAAAGTTTGACGGACGGAAGATATAAGATGGTAGAGAGATACTCCAAGTTTTATGTAAGACGTTGTACGAGGGGCTAACGACACAAACAAAGCCCGAGTAGACGAGATTTTATTACATTTTTGAATATAAGAGTCGTACCTAAGGGTACCTTAGTTCGCATCCCGCTGGCAAGCCAGTGGCGTTTGGTTCGCATTGGGGTCGGTAGCCTGCTTCTCGGGGCACACGACTGCCCGGTAGGTAATCTCACCGATTGCAAAGCCCCCTCAGCCCGCCTCGATGGTACAATATGGCCTGTACACCGTGCAGGTCTTCGGGGCCTCCGCCACAGTGATTGTTAACCCTTGTAATTCATGTCAATTTAGGAGGTAGGTAGTGAGGCTAGCTAGAGTTCTACATATGCTGCAAGTTCGAAGTCGGCGAACTCCTGTTAATCACAGCCGGGAGGCTCGTCCACAGCGTACATACAAGGTAAGCTTACCGTGATAATGGTCTTGTTGCCTACCCCTATGTACTGGTAAGGCAACCTACCGTTACCCGCACCACCGTAGTACGTACTACCCATTCCCATAGAGGTAAATGCCTTACATGGTAATTTTTACACGCTTCGCTTCTTTACAATGGGGTGATACTATAGACGAGAGAGGTGTCTTCTGCTACCAATTACGGTAGTATTAGATCAAATTTGGGTACTCACAAGCGACGACTAGGATAGAGGCATTTTCTTATTGACCCCAAAAGTGGCCATCTGCGGCTTATGCAACCATTACGTTAAGGGGTGAGTACGATCTTACATAGGATATTAGTGCTCCCCTCTCATGTAATATTAGGAGGAAAATGTACAAAGTTTGTGTCTAGTCCAGCCCCACGCGTTACTGAGGATTTCTACGGCACTTTTGCCTAACAGTAATACGGTCATCTTATCATCAATGTACTCTACATTAAAATCAAAACTCCGTTCAACGGTATAAGCTACTTAGGTACCTTCATGTCTACCCGAATCCCCTTTCTATCTAAATGCACAACCTAAAAGCTCGTCGCCTTGAAGGTAAACAGCTGGTTTTCGATCAGTTTTCCTCGATGAAAGACTTCTTGTGAAGTGGTAGGACAGTGGCTGGAGAGTCGAAGGAAACTATCTTCAACCTCCATGGAATCCACCGTCGTCTAAATCCGTTGTCTCTTCGCTTTGCCAACATCCATCGTCTCGCCCACCAAGCAACCCCGCAGGTCAGAACAGTTAAAGGTATAGTGACTTGCAGCCATCTTACCATTGCTGCCTCAGAGAATGTCCCCCCTGGACTGTCTGAGCCTTGGTATTTGACAACGTCAGTGCTGAAAAAGGTCTATAAATCATTAGCGACTGCTACCCTCAATAGCACAGTAAACACTTACTGAGACGAACGTCGCTGGGAGGTATATGAGTGTCATCACTGTTATAATAAGCATGAATACTTGTTCTTGCTCCATATTCCGGCTCAATCGTTCAGCCCGGCTAGCCGATTGACTTTGCAAATGTTGAATAACCTAGACTTAATTTAGGATCGATAGTGTCTCAGAAACTTCCCAGGAGTACTAACCAGTTGTCTCCGGTCCGAAATCGTTCTAACGAGGAACTCCGCTCGTTTGATTTGCATCTTAAGCCTCGTGGTGATACTTGAAACCTGAGTGGCGAGAATGCTGATGTCTGAAGAACATGTTTTCCTCAGAGGGAAATTTCTGTCCTGGGCCAATCTGCGGTAAAATTCCACCAAGGCCAACATCACATCCACGTTACCCTCCAGAGCCACGATAGCTTGTCTAGTCCTTTCCTCCCATATCTGCAGATTCTGAATATCCTCCGGTGTGTATATCTTGTGGGCGTATTCAAGTGTAGACGGTCCGAGAAGTGCCATAATATGCTTTTTTCTGTAAGCTATATGGATTCCATTATGAAAATTTTAATGGGAACATACCTCTTTATCCATTGCCTCCTCAAGCCACTTGATGTGCCACCTCCAATCTTCTGAGGCCCAATAGCAGTAGGTCAACTGCGCCGATAAGCTTGAACGGAAGCATTCCTCTGGGGTGCTAAACGACTTGTCCTGAGCTCGAGCATCCTTATCGGTGAGGGCTTTGAAGCGCTGTTGAATCTCCAGGTTGCCTTTAACTACTATCCACAGGGTGTTTCCATTGACGACGTCAAATTGATGATGAAAGACTGCTTGGCGTATCGACCACACATTCAGCGTGAAATCTTCCTTGTTCACTGAAGTGAGAGCCACGGATTTGAGATTGTAGCATATTTGGTAGTGCTTCCCACTTCTTCCCAAGCCAGCTAAGGGCATTCCATCCAGTGGTTCTGCTAAGACCACTTGCTCATGGAAACTACTGAATTGTAAGTCAGTAGCATCAATCTGCTCCCCAAACACGTATAGGAAATCCAGGAAAGCCGGCATGACTTGGTGAAATGTCAGAATATCCGTAAGCATAGCCTTTGTCAACTTCAACTTTGACCTTGAATTCGAGGCGCATATACAGCTTGTCTCACAGTTAGTATCGCACCTTCGGTTTTCGAGTCTCTGGACCTTTGCTTACATGAAACGACATTTTGGGTCTCTCTTCGTTCCGCTAATAGTTTTCGCCGTGGAGTCATGGGTGGAGGCCTGGGTATCTATGCCGAGCCATTCAAGTAATTTGTCGTGGCTGTGAATGTTGTATTTTTCCAGTACTAGAAATCATTAGTCATGAAGCTCAATGGCATCCAATGCTTCGGTAGAATAAAGCCACCTTTTCCAGATGCCGTATCCAAATCTCGGATAGGTATTTCCCATTTGGTCCTGTTGTCTTCGAACAGATCGCATTCTCTCTCACTCAGACGATTTTCGGCCTGCCTCAAAGACTTTGGGTAAGTGTTGATCGTTTTAACAATGGTGTTTCTAGGATATGACTCTGAGTTAAGAAGGGCCTGCTGAAATCCATAAGGCAAGCTAATCAATGCCATCTCAAAGTACAGTCGAAATATCAATTGAGATGGCAAGCCCTTTCGGTAGGTATCGAACAGCTTCGGGAGCAAGGCCTTCACGGTCCAGTTCTCTTAATATAGGGGCGATTTTGGTATGATGGGAGAACTCTAGGCACACAGTTATGTCAGAAAGCCTTCGCATTTGCCGCAATTCCGATAAAACGGCATGTCGCATGGGTGGTAGATTTGATACTGCTCACCGAAATGCGGCTGTGCAATTCCGCTTTGTTCAACACTGTGTCGCACGACATATGCACAGCACGAACACATTCTACAGTCACAGGTTCTCAATACATCTGGATTTTCTTTCTAATACTATAGTAAGCCGCAATTATCCGCCCTCACTCCCGCGCTGTGCTCCTGTGACCCCGCTGCAACAGGGTCAAGCATTTATTCCGGTCCTCGACAATAACCTGATTATGGCTCTGGGGATTGTGACTCTCGCTGGTCTCGCTGACTGTCTTGTTCTGCCGCATTCATCTCCCTGAGTTTTGTTAGGGAAGTTTTGTCTTTCTGTTACTATTGTTAAGGATATATTTCATTAGCAATGGGTCATGCCACTGACGTCGGTGAGAAGTTCTGGTGTCTCGAAGACCCAAAAGTCTCCTCTCTATGGTTCAAGTAAAAGTGGTTAGCTGAGCCTCCTCGAGGCTTAGGGAGGGGATTTATGATGTCGCTTACTCTCTGCTCCTTAAAATCTTCATTCGGCCACTTTTCGCGTAAGTAATTTCGAAGAATGTCCCATGTCAAGCCAGCATAGACAGAGAACTTTTCTATGTATCTTTTAGGCTTCGCAGCCTCTCTTTCCCTCGTAGCCTGGATCCGGAATGATTTTGAGGGTTTAGGTCCGTGACTCTGGGCAATGCTGTGTGAAGAATCCCCGGTATTCTGTCGTCTGAATGACTGTGCTCTGGTACCGGGCCTCGAAGTAGGGCCAGGTGAGCTTTGATGGTCAGTGGATTGCATTTTGAAGTAACAAGGCTGTTCAATATCATGGCCACAATGCCAGACCTACTTGGGGGGCGCGAGGTCGCGCATTTAACATTTTACAGATCTCCGTCTCACCCAATTTGGGCTCCGTTCAGGTACAAATACCTAGGCACGAGGTACCATTGCCTTGCTCTGCCTGTCTGACGCCGTGGTTGCCTAGGTAGGTACCTTAGGAAATGGAGGTAGGGAGGCTTACGGCCCCCTGCAGGGGCAGCACATTTACCTGGAAAGCAGCCGCCCAGCGAGAGGCATCGCCTGACAAATGGACCACAGGCACAACTACAAAGCCGCAATCCACAGAGATCCGCAGAGCCGCAAGCGATATGCTACGAAGACACGAAACGTCGCCCGTGATTCTCGGTGTGGCGGAATAATACGTTCATGCCCACCATCTGAGCTTACACCACGACAATTTCGAACTATGCACCCTATACACATGTATCCTACAGCTCCTAGCTGCCTTGTTTTGTCGTAAATTAAATAAGGTAGACTGAGGCGATCGGATTTCTAAATGCTCTATGTATTTCGCTTATGCGCTTCTTGAAGAAATTTATTAATCTATGACTGTACATGACAAATAGCGGTAAGGGGTGTGTACTTCCTGTGTAGGTGGCTCTTCTAGAAAGTGTACAGGTGACCCGTTACATTATATGGTGTGCTATTTTCCTCCATCTGGAGCCTCAAAGGAAGCCGAAGATTTCAGGGAGTTATTCCAACGGCGCAGCCTTCGATGCACCAGACCGATCATTTGGTGGCAATATTTCGCTACTGACACATTTATTTCGGTTAAGAATCCCAAGTAAGCCTAGGGGATCTCGTCAGTAGGTTACCCTACCTCCCGAGGTTTCGGTCTCAGCCGCAACGGTCGCGGTAACGCAGGTCTGCTGCCATCCTTAGCGCTGAGATTCAAACTGGACGCCTACATGCATATATGAGCGACCGGCCTTTTTCTTACCTTGTCTGCCTAGCCTAGATACCTAGGTCTCGCTAAGATGTAGCTTAGGAGATTGATTTGATATTGTAGAGAGCTTATGAAATGCATCTATTATAGCTCCTTCAAATCCATCACTCGAAGATCTAAGAACATAGATTGGCAGGACCAACATTTTGAATTACTTAACTGCCCAGCACGGGATGAAAAGACCCCTCTCTGATCGTCTTATTTTTGATCACACTCTGATTTCACCATGCCTTTCAAGCGTATACCCCCCACGCGCTGGTTGGTCGCCACCTTGAATGTCGTGAGTTGACGGTTGTATGCGTCCCCCGAAGATGCAACCCCCGCTTCCTGTAACCAATCCCCTACAGGTAGGCAGGTATCTAGATTACTGTACGATGAAATCGTGTCTCATAGACATAGTATAAAAACACGAGTCGTAGACGTAGTAAAGCAGTCAGAGTGTAATCTAATATCACATATTTTGGGAAGGCAGTCGACCGTTTGATATCATTACTATAAGCGTTCTATTCAAAGTAAGTACCTAGCTACCATTCGGGGATGATTAGTCGATATCTATTGACGATCTTCTAACCGCGAGCTCACACAAAGAACCTAGCTTGGATTCAAACTACTGGTTGATATGGCGTCCATTGACGAGCTAAGAGTGGAATATAACGAGCACGCGAATGTCTACAATGACATCCTTACGGTCCCAATTGGGGTCATAGAATCTCAACTCCTACACGCAGCCCTAGGCGATTGCACAGGCTACACCGTTCTTGACCTAGGGGGCGGCACAGGCATCCGAGCTCGTGAGGTGATCGACTTCGGTGCCGTCGCTGTAGATGTCGTGGACATGTCCCCTGAGATGTTGAGCTCCGGCCGCCATGACGCCGCCACCCAAGGCCCTAAATACGAAGACAGTATTGCTTGGCATGAAGCTGACGTCGCTAAGCCGCTGGATCACCTACCGCTTCGTGGTGGCCAAGGGACCTACGACCTGGTCATGGCAAACTGGGTCATGGACCATGCGCCTGGCATTCCTGAGCTGGAAGGCATGTGGCGCAACGTTACGACGTACTTGAAGCCGGGCGGCCGCTTCGTCGGTGTGCGCAGCGGCGACCCATTCGGACCATCCGTTGTCCAGGGGAAGTACGGTATAAGATACAGGGATTGGCAATCAATTCCCGGCGGGATACGCTTTCGGTACGTCGTAAACACTGTGCCGCCAATTGATATTGAGGCCTCGTCGATGCACGTTAGCTACAATGGATCGACCGAGATGCACCACAAGTTTGGGCTAGGCGATGTCGAGATTGAGCCGTATGAGAATTCTGAGGTGGTTAGGAAGGACCCGGAATTTTGGGAACTGTTCTTGGAAAACCCGTCCCTGGCGGTTGTCAAGGCGCGGAAAGTAGCGAATGAATGAATGAACTTGGGTTTAGGACATATCGATGCATGGCTCTCCTAAATCTTTCAATTAACAATTAACAAGATATTGGATATGGGAATTTCATAGTTCACACGTCCTTTTCTTCAACGAATTCGAAAAGAAAACGAAGGAGTGAAAAGGGGGGTGAAAAGGGGGTCGAACACGTTGGGCAACCATTAATAGGTAAACTGGTCAATATTCAATTCATTCGTTTGCTCGGGTTGATTATTTCTATCCCTTAACACTGTAAGCCCTTTTCTGAGGTGTCCTTTAGTTTAAACTTACTCATTTACATGTCTGGTCGAGGCCGATCCTACGAGCGGCTCTGTAGGTCGCTCATGGCCCAGCCTCTTGTTTACAGCACCTAACCGTGCCTGACTTCACAATATAATCTCTGACTTGCCTTGCTGCAATAGAATTGTTGGTTTGATAATGTTTTGTAATAGGCGGCGGGTTATTGCCGCCTTATTACTCGTTCCATATAGACTACCGAGGAGGATGTCCGCCAAGCTTATACGGACCTCGCTCTGTGTGCAATTCTGCCGGACCAACGAACTGTCCATATAAACGCATTTGATCGTTCGCAGTCAGAGTTGCTGCAGGTAGCTCCGGTTTGTGGTATTCGGTAGGTACCTGATAGGCCTCCATCTGTGGGACGGAGCTCCCAACCGCCACGGGAAGCTTTCTCTTTGAAATCTCGTAAAACCAAAAGGCGAAGGCTGCCAATACCATAATGCCCACGGTTGTTCCTATAGTGATTCCAACGATACTGCCAACTGGTAGACCAGATGAGGAATCTGAATTCGATGGGGATGTCGGCTCAGGGGAGGAGTTGGAAGAAGTTGTACTGCATCAGGGGTAAGCTACGCAGGTAAAAGCTATTTTGTATGGATCAACCGCACCTTGCCATTGACGATGTGGCCGTTGTTGATTCTATCGTCGCCGAAGTCGAGGAAGTAGTCGATGATGTCGAAGTTGTAAGTGTCGACGACGACGACGATGTCGAGGATACTGACGACGAAATGTGAAATCTCCCAGCGGTCGTGACGCTGCATTCACCTGAGTCTAGGTTTAAGTCGCAGATAGATAAATAGTAGTCGTAATCTCCTGCCAATACACTGGCAGGGAGCCACAGGAAAGTCCCATTATTCACAGTTGATGCTGTCCGCCACGTTAGGTTCTATAGAGTGTGAATATAATGAATTAAGCCTACAAGTAATGGACACTGGTTGCTCGTTATAATTCAATGTGATCGAGACCGGACCTGGTGTGTTATTGTTCCATCTTATGGTGTAGTTCCCCTACCGGAACAATTTCGCCCGCAACTGGCGCAGTTATCGGCCAGTTTTGAACTGCATTGCCTACGTCCAGAACACTGAAGATGAAAAATAAGCGTAGACTCTGGGGGAAATTATAAAATAGAGGACATCATTTCGCTGCTAGAACCCAACGCACGAGAGTTGGCCGACAATTGGGGACTTCGCCGCGAACTCAATCCACCCATAAGACGCAACATAATCCCAAAGAACTCATCTTGGAAAATCAAGGGCTGCAAGCCTAGGTAGGTATTTGTACATACTTGGGGGCCGGATACATGGCCCCCAAGTGTCATGGATATCGAACCTCAGAGCTGGTGGCGAATAACGATCTACCAAAAGTAACTCGCAGATTAGGTGAAGCGCCTAGCCTGCATCTACCGTATCATTGGTTTGGTTTTCAGGCACCACCCACACTCTCCGTAACTCGTCGGACACCCAACCAAGGAGAAGGCTGAGCTGAATCATGGTATTCCACCTACCGAGGTAGGTAAATTTCCTGCTTAAAGGCATACCGATGGTAATGGAAAGGTAATGGAAAGTTTCAAAGTCAAACCTCATGGATACATTCTCTACAGCTGGTCTGTCTCATGTTAACATATGAAGTTTTCATGGTTCCCATGCATGCGATGCACGATCTTGCCGATCTACCACCATTTCTAAACGAGCTGAACACCTAGCGCTCCAGGGTCGCTAATCGAGACCCGATAATGCACTTTCCCAAGCGACCCCATGCATGATACTCCAGCCTTCACATACGGGCATGGCCATATAAGGAATTTTTATCCCGAGCAATACCGTGGTTCATAACCTCAAGGCTAGCAAGCACCATCCATCGCTTCCCACACGCGTTATTTCAAAACAAGACCCTTTCCGCCACCCCTTTCATTGTCATAAAACATAGCATATATCGTTTCGCTCGACATGGCTACCAAGACGAATTCCGGCGTTTTATTATCGAAATAGATATCAGAAAGAATCTTTTCTGATTAATTCAAAGATCCATTCGAATATTGATCGATTGCTGCAATTCAAAAGTTGGTGTACGAACGGCTATAGTCTCTGATGTAATTTGTCCTTCTATAGTAGATCACATGGTATCAGGTAGCCATATTATGTAATTCACCAACTGATGCCACCTGCAGCCATCTGCTATCAATCCGACTGATTTATTCAGGAAGATGAGGTCGCGGCCGGAAGGATCGATAGTTTTACTATCAACCGCAACCTGACGACCGACTGGGATAAGGACCCTAACCACCGCGCTAACTGTGGCGACGGCGACTAGATCTACAGGAATGCCATCGAAGCCTCGAGCGTCTATTAGAAGAGAATGGCAGGCCACCTGGACAACCACAGTCGAGCACCGTGTAAGCGCCGCGTGAAGGTCTGCATCTATAACTACATGTATATCTCCGACTGCGTGTAAGCAAGCAGATAGACGCCAGGCCAGTAGTTTAACCCTACATAATGATTCCTACTACAGTCCCTGTAACGGTAGTTTTCTACAGCAACCTAATGGTTAAGGTACCTAGGTACGTAGTAGTACGTCTAGGCGTTCCTCTTATTTTTTTTCGTTAGGCTGTATACCGAGTTGCATATAGACAAGCGGGTTGGCTACCTGAAGTGACATGTGGAATCAGTTTCTTATACTAGAGGCCCTGCTGTTTTCAAAAACGGGGTCACGGAACTCCTCTTCCCAATGCACACGTCTCCGCACTTTGCTTTCGGATATAAGGAAACCAGGCCAGGAGATGAAGTCTGGATATTACATCGTGTAGCTGATCCAATGATTCTGTGGCCACTCGAAAACGGAAGTTATCAATGTCTTGGGCAGGTGGTTATCTACCTGGGGATGATGTGTAGCGATACTACCAGGCTAACAATTCCGTGAATCTTTAAGTCTAATTTCTGTGATCTTTCATTTAGTTTACAATTAGCACATTCCGGTCCTATAAAGTTAATTATTTATGCCAATCTTAGGTAATAATCTATAAGTAGGAGGTAGGTATACATTAACTAATGGGGTCTGCGGTATACATGGATGGCTTAACCCGCTATTATACTAGTGCACAGAATTGTTTTACTATCAAGCTCGCGAAAGACATTCTGGACATACGAGACATTAAGTGAGAAGTGAAAATCTTTACGTCATCTATAGCGAAACGTGCATTTGCTTCGATGGTTGAGTACGCACGCGGACATAAATGGGTTAACTCCTTAATTCCCACGGCGCGGACATCTCGAGGACAACAAACACCGAGACATTCAATATAAACCAAACTGTATAGTGGCTACAGCTAGATTTCTGTTAGACGTTTAGGTATCATACGACTATCCCTCTCTATTTCGATCTGAAATCCTTTTTGTATCTTATACTATATCTCACATTCCATCATGGTTCGTCCTGCAGCGCCCAGCACCGTTGCTGGCAAGCAAGTTGGTCCCGTTGGACTTGGCCTGATGAGTGAATATCTCTCTCGTTAGGAGTTCAGAGGACTTCGATGAGACAACTAGTTAGCAGTGTCATACTGACACAGTTCCAGGCCTGACACGCACGTGGGCTCCCGTTGAATACCCAGCTGCCGCCAAGGTCATGAAAGCCGCGCTCGATCATGGCGCCAATTTCTGGAACGGAGTGAGTTTTCTTAGCCTCTAGCCACATCATATGTCGCGTAGCGTGTTATTCATTGGTTGTTAGAGCTTGTTTTACGGCCCACCTCACGCGAATTCGCTCCAATTACTAAAGTATTATTTCGACAATCATCCCGAAGACGTTGAGAAGGTTGTTCTCAGTATCAAAGGTGCCTACGATCCCAAGACATTCTCACCACAAGGAAGCCCGGAAGATATTCGAGCGTCTGTCGAAGAGGCGCTCAGAGTGTTAGATGGGGTTGCCAAGATTGACATCTTCGAATGCGCCCGGGTCGATCCCAAAGTCCCCATCGAGATTTCAGTGAAGGCTCTAGCAGAACTTGTCAAGGAAGGCAAGATCGGTGGTATCGGCCTGAGTGAAGTCAGCGCCAAGACTATTCGACGTGCTCACGCCGTGCATCCCATCGCTGCGGTCGAGATCGAACTCAGTCTTTTTACCCCTGACGCCCTCAACAACGGCATCGTGGACACATGCCACGAGCGTAGGTCACTCCAAACTCTCAATTAAATTGTCATTTGCAAGTATTTCAATGTTAATAACCCTTATCTATATAGTTGGCATTCCTATTATAGCATACAGCCCAATGAGCCGGGGGTGGCTCACTGGGGAGTTTCGCAAATTCGAAGACATTCCCGCCAACGACATGCGCCGCATACTACCTCGGTTCCAACCGGACGTCTTCGACCAGAACCTCAAGCTCGTCGAGGCAGTCGAGGGGATTGCGAAGCGTAAGGGGGCTTCGGTCGCACAGGTGGCCATTGCTTGGGTCCGTCGCCAGGGAACAATCCCCATCCCTGGCTCTACAAAAGTCGAAAGAGTGATAGAGAACTGCAAGGACGTGCCTCTAAGCGAGGAGGACCTGGCGGAACTTCAGAAGATAATAGATACCTTGCCCATATCAGGAGCGCGTTACGGCGGGGGCCATGAAGCGCTGCTTAACCAGTAAGAAGCATCTAGTTACCGCGACGGAGTATTAGTGAATATCTCCGAACCTAGCCAATCATCTCAACTCTTATTGTATTATATTCCGAATTAATTAATTCGATGCATGAAAATTCGGCGATTTATTTATATGATATCTACGGTGAACATTTCGGTCTTATATGCAGCCACTTTACGATGATCGTCGCTTATTATGTCAGCACGGTAACTTCATCTCCAAATTCACCCGACCGTACTGTGTCTCGGATATCTTTATCCATCGACATCATCCGTTTTTTGACCGCCATTTCTCAAATTCATCCCCGCGATGGCTGTCAACGATAACTTCCGCCCTGCCTACGCCGTCCTCGGCAGTACTGGAAATTGCGGCACTGCCCTCATCCAAAATCTTCTCAAGTCTCCGCATAACACGATTCACGCGTACTGTCGTAACCAAGCCAAGCTGCACCGCCTACTTCCCGAGGTCGTCGACAGCAAGCAGGTACGAGTTTTTGAGGGGAGCATTCGAGATGCTGAGCTCATGACTGAGTGTGTCCGCGGTACAAAAGCGGTGTTCATGACCGTGACGACTAACGACAATGTCCCCGGCTGTCGACTTAACCAGGATACCGCAGCGATCGTGATCCAGGCTCTAGAGAGAATCAAAGCCGAATCACTCACAGGTTCCGGACTTAAGCTACCCAAGGTAATCTTACTAAGCTCAGCAGCCATTGACGACAATCTTTCTCGTCATACGCCTTGGTGGTTTCGTCCGGTCTTACTTACCGCCGCGTCCAACGTCTACAGCGACCTCAGAGTCGCGGAGCAGATCCTACGCTCTCAATCTGACTGGGTGTCATCCATCTTCATAAAGCCCGGCGGTCTATCCGTAGATGTACCGCGTGGTCACCGGTTGGCATTCGACGGGGAGAATATCTTCCTCAGCTATTCAGACCTCTCGGCAGGCATGATCGAGGCTGCGGATGACGGGGCGGGGCGGTACGAAGGGAGAAACGTTGGCGTGGTGAATGCGAAAAGTGGCGTGGGCGCCAAGCTCCCAAGACGCACTTTGCTAGCCGTACTCGTGGGTGTAGCGAGACACTTTTGTCCCTGGCTACATCCTTACCTCCCGACGGCAGTGCCTACTTAATCATCATGTATTGAGCGTTCGGACAGAGTTATACATGCTCATCACCCTGTACTCAGGGCTTCAAATGTGTCCTTTCGTCAATTGATTTTGTGAGTTGTATAGATTTCCTATCATTCTCGAAATTAGCAACTATAGCATGGTACGATGTTTAGATATTCATCGCTCAAGCTCAAGGGTACCTAGGTAGGTTCTTTCTCTCCTTGCAATATCCTAACACCTAGAACGTCGCATTGGTGGCACCTACGATCCTGTAGAATCAGCTAGAAACTGCCACGGCGAGAAAGAAGAGTATCCGAGCAGAGTTATCAGCACAAGATATCAGCATCTAGTAGGTACTCAACGGACTGCTATGTCCTTGCCCTCGAGTCCCACACCGTAATGCAGTCAATGATGTCAGGCTTCTATGGCACGACGGCGCAGAGACAACTCAATTAATATTGATAGTGGACACCACAAGTCGCATCGTAGCTCTCCATCAATTTGTAGGTACCTATCAACTAGCTAACGACATTTACCAGGGAAGATACCGGGATAGCTGACACGTCGTAGCATTCTACCAGCAAGACCAAGCCGTCATCTTCAGGGGCGCTACAATACTACCAGCGACGACTCTTTGAGAAAGGACATAAGAACCCGCTTCAGAGATCGTTCAAACTACATGGAAAGGCAAGAAGGGGTTCTAGCGCGGAATGGAGGTTATGGTGACTTCAGGAGAACTCAACATCACAAACATCAATTTTGTCATCTTAGTGTGTACCTCAAAGGACACTGCACAATCGTTATGTTCGCAAAGCTTATGGCAAGTCAAAATTTTCATCAAACGAAGTACATCAACTTGTAAAAAGGGGCTGAAGAACACCAGACCCACTTGGAAGTCCGCCCGATATGTGGGTCTGAATATCTTCAACCCTT
Organism: Hypoxylon crocopeplum; assembly: GCA_022578875.1. NCBI lineage: Eukaryota > Fungi > Ascomycota > Sordariomycetes > Xylariales > Hypoxylaceae > Hypoxylon > Hypoxylon crocopeplum. Next base: position 2,393 of record MU399630.1, on the reverse strand, counting down.
TAAGCGTCCACTCAAATCGAAGAGAACGTTAATTCCGAACTAGTAGAAAGGCTCTGGGCGGATATATGACTATGGTGGCACACTTTTACTTACCATAAGTCCAAGCTTACGCATTGGACTGCCACACTAGGTAAACTTAGAAGTCTGATACTTCCTCAATCCTGAATGGATTGGTTGGGTTGAGACGCTGGGGGATTACATAATACGGCTTGACGTCACGTGATCTCCTATAGGAGCTGGAATCGGCGGATCCATATATGGTAGTGTTCTGATTGGTTCAGTGCCTCTCCCTAGCCGTAATAAACGGGTTGTTCGCTTTCCCGAGGGATCCAGGCAGCCAACGATACACCGGTGAGCATGAATACCTACCTAAGCTTAATAGAACCTGCTACATATAAGATCAGTTTGCACACCCACTTGACGTTCATCATCAGTAAAGTAACGGAGTCATCCTTATCTACCTAGTGAGTGCCTTTGCATTATGGCTCGTACTAAGCAGACAGCGAGGCGGTACGGGAAAGGGATAATTACCTGGACGCGATTCCACCTACCGCTAGATCAGGAGTGGCCGACGTGGTCGGCGACCTACGAGGATGTGCACGTCGGCCCACTTGCTGGCGTGGCAGGCAAAGTATTGCTGGGAAGAATGGTCGAAAACCCTGAGCAGGCTGCCTACATTATTGGTGAGTGTCATCGGCATAGGAAAGTGAGCGATTGCATATTTTCTGACCGACCTGTCGTTAATTAGTCTGGCGTACGCTGGATGACTTGAAGAATTTCCAGTCCTCTCCTGCCTGCGCCGAGTTTCTACAGAACCTCCCCGAGAATGACAGCTTGCAAGTCTCTATTGAGTCCGGCTCAGCATTGAGATACCTAACCTTGGGCAATGCTTCATCGTCGTCATCGCCGTCGCGGTCGCGGTTTCTCACCTTGAAACATGTCAATGAGACTCCAACGGCGGATGTGGAGGGCCGTGTGACCCTCACCGCCTTCTTGATACCGCGCAAAGACGATTCCGAGAGGCGGGCGTGGTACGAGAAGGTAAGAGACGTGTTAAACCACTTCCTACCTCTTGTCAGATTACGTAGCCGTTTCGGTTGGCCATCTCTGACCGTGTGGTTCTGGGTGCTTGCGGAAGACGACTGGGTGGAGGAGAAATTTGGAAAGCTGGAGCAGACCCAGGAAGACGTCCAGGGTCGGACTATCCTCTGTCAGTTTCGTCTCTGGCCACGTCCAGGCTACGTCAGGCCAGCGCACGAAGACGCAACGGCGACTGACCCGCAGGTGAGGGAATCGTGGGATCAAGCTGTGGCGAAGGTGATGCCTCCAGTTGCGGCCTGGGAACAGGAGCGTTGGGACATTCGGAAAGTGCCGCGTTTCGAACCACCCGAAGAGGGCGATCCAGAGGAACCCGAGTTTGAACAACAGTTGAAGGAATTCAGGGAGGAACTTCGCCAACGCAACGAATCGGCAGAGTGATATGAAATCATCTAAGATCCCGGCAATATCTGGAGTTCAATATATATGACTGCTTCAGGCCCGTGGAGGTGTTCACCCAACTACTATACCTAAATTTTTCTACGCATCGTACTACACATGCTTTAGTATTAGTGGGTGTATACCCCTTTTGGCATCCTCTACGCCTGCTCGGCCACAGATGCCCCAAAAGCCCGATTCCTACCCTGACCCAGGCCTGGTAACCACTCCACGTTATTCTATACGTGGGCTAATGACCGGCCTAACACGTATATTATGCCATTATATTGAATCAGTGCAGGGCCAGTTGTTGGATCTGGTCTCCAGTCGGGTACTCACGTGATCAGCTCCTAGTGGAGCTCCTGTCAGCTACTTATGTACCGATTATGTTCGCGCACATACATTTTAGCTTAGGCATAGCACCCCGAATACATTCATTTTAGACACCACCTTCTGGTGCTCTATAGGAGCTGTCAGCTCCCATCGCTAGTCACCCTGCTTGGATTTAATGGCTGCGGTGGGCATCGTACTCGTCATCATATTCTTGCGCAAAGAGTTGGTTGGCAGCCTATTCCGGAAGTCGAGGCGCCGGGCCCGTTTTTAGCTGCGACTGTCAATCATCGATTATGGCGGGCAACTGCTATTTCTACGTGGCCTTAGTTTAATCATTCTGGCCTTCACCTAGGCCGGAGCTTCCTACTCATGGGACTCAGTCCATGTACTTTTGCCCCTCGAAGTTCGCCAATGCTCCATAGACCGCAAAAGCTCGTGACAGTCTCTAATTACCCACGGCCACTTAGATGCAAATGCTTCAGTGACCTCCCAGCAGCGGGAATCTCAAGCGGGGGGGGGGGGGGGGGGGCCCCCCCGCGGGGGGCGGCGGGGGGCGGGGGGGGGGGGGGGCGGGGCGGGAGGCG
>MU399629.1:0-79196 GCA_022578875.1 Hypoxylon crocopeplum | reverse complement strand
AAGCTATTGAGGGGCTATGCTATGCCTTACCATTTAAGGCATAGCGCGTTATATTTTTCCGATTTTGGCACAGTGGTCACAACGGGCCACCACAGTCGTCCTTCTTTTGGTCAGAGTCGGTCTTCCGCCCAGGTCCGTCCGAGCCGTCACCTTTCCCGTCTTTGTTGTTTCGGGCGGCCATATCTGCGCGCTTAGCAAATGAGTCCTAGTCGGCAGTTAGCAGCAAAGCAGGTCAAGGGGTGATGTAATGTATTACATTCTTGCCACGGGATTTCGCGATCCGCGCGGCTGATTTATCATCCATCTTAGTTGGGCTCATTGTGCTAAGACCAGGATGGCGGGAGCCGAAGGCTAGGCGCAGAATGACGGCCGAGAAACAGGACGTTAATAAGAGTGAGTGGTGAAGATTATGACTTTAAGATACTGGCGATCACGAAGGAACCAAGTTCAGGTTTGAAGCGACGACGTGCCAACTAATATATATACTACATGGTGTATCAGGAATAGGCTGGCTTCGCAAACTGTGCAACTTCCAGCTGTCGCCGGGGTGAGGCTGTACTTGCTTTTCCTGCCTGCTGAAGATATTATGACGGCCCATATGAGCAAGGTATATCATCCGCCCTCGCACAAAATCTACCCCGGGACTCTTCCATAGGCGCAATGCAGGGAGAAAATCTGTAGGAAGTATGCCGGACACGTACTACCGTAGCAAACAAAAGAGCAACTGACGTGATGCAGGACGGGATGCGAGCCGCCTCTGCCAATCTATTTGTGAGGCTCCAGAAAACCAGCAGTTTAAGACGCACGATGCTTCCCGGGGGCCCACCGGTTGACCGGTGAAGGGATTTACTTTCTTCATCGCGGCCGTATAGGTAGCACAGATCGACTGATCCGTACTGCTGGGCCAACCTTGCATATCTGCAAGAAAGCGGACGGGACGACCACGTATCAACGTCGGATATCCACTGCCCCCCTGACGCGTCATGTATGGGCCGAAGTAAAGCTGATGTTTGCTCCTCTGACCTCGAGGACTTCGCGGGCTTGGCACGACTTTCGACCGGCATCCTTCTACCCGCTAGGAACTAATACAAGGCCGAAGACGCGATAGACGTAGGTGACAGATGAGTGTAGTTAAGACAAGGCACTTAGAGCTCCCTCATGACCTTAGCTGACCACAAGTACCTAGGTAGCTTAGGCTGAGACACAAGGGATCAATCAGTATTGCGCAATTGGGTTAATTCAATAATTGTGAATGTTGGCAAAATCGTCCCGTAACGAGACAAATACCGTAGACAAGCTCAGGGCATATCTATGTCCTCTCGTCCGGTAGGGCAGCAACGTGGCCTACCGCCCTCACCGTGGTCATGGGAACCTGATTCCGAAGGAACTCCCGAGCGCCTCGGGTTGAGATGCTCAACTGGCCCACCACACTCCTTAATGAGGTTGGTTGGCAAGTTGTAGATCAGGTATCGGAGCCGCGCCTAATTTCCTTGCTTGTCACAGTGTATCGGCTTGCTACGGAACAATCTCACCTTGGAGCCCGAGCCTTTTTTCATTTCTTCATTCATCCGGACTAGTCAAGACAGACCAACCGCAACAGTGCCGCAAAATTTGAGAAGATTTGTCCCGGGGGTCTCGACCATGTTTCATTAGATTTTCAGATGGTCATGAGACTCACCATCTGAGAGAAGCTTGCAGCGCTACCAAAGCGAAGCCCATTTCTTTGGTTGGCCATCGCCAAGAAACCAGAGAAGTCATTACTTATATACAAGGCCCATCGAGACTCCAATAGCGCGAGATACCATACTGAATCATTAGTGATGATGTCCGTGGATAGGATCGTCACTTTCAGCGATAGCCTTCTGACACTTGGCAAGGATGGCTGCTTGCCTCGATACCTCAGCTAGCGTGCTGACAACGTGCTTGTTGCCATCCACGAAGCCGTACAATGCATATGGAATGCCAACTTCGTCGCAGAAATCCTGCACTAGCTTCTGCGTACGACGAAGATTGTGGCGCGGAATCCTGGGGAAAAGGTGGTGTATAGCTTGAAATTGCAGACCGCCGTGGAAAAAGTCTAGCCATTGAGGGCAGTCTACGTCCATGGTTGTGCGGAGCATCTTCTGGGGAAACGATTCGTGGGGCCCAAGATCAGATGTGCTCATGGCAAAGTGAGAAAGGCAGATCTGCGCATGTACAGGCATGGGGACCATTTGGCTGATTAGGAAGAAAGCGAATCGGTCCCAGTTGCCGGGAATAGACTTGTACAAGACGCCATAGGCGTACCAGGTCCAGAAAAAGACCTGGCCGGTTATCTCGAGCCACCTGTGCCACCAGGCTGGGCCCTTCCGAGGACCTCGTCCCACGAGCAGATAGTCCCAGGATAAGCGGTAGAGGTTTAGGCGCCCGAAAAGAAGTAGTACGTAGTATGTGTAAGGTTGGATCTTGAGCATAAATTTTGCCGCGGCGTCGTATTCCATTACCCGATCGTAGTAAGTGGAACGCATGGACTGGAAAAACCGATGAGACACGGCCATGAACGGCATGTGCTCGATGTCCGGATCGTGCTCGGGCGCGTTTGTGACGATGTGGTGTACGTTGTGGTTGTGCTTCCACCACCCTATAGACAGACCGCCTAGAAAGTCGGCAATAATAATACCAATGACAGTATCCGTGTGGAAGCCGTGGGTGATACCCATATGACCAGCATCGTGAGCGGTGAAGACAAGTTGGTGCCAGAATGCACCCAAGGATACCGCGCTCGGGACATACCAGCCCCAGTGCAGGAAGAGAAGGAAGAGACCGAAGAGCATGGAATACCGGATGATCTCGATTACATATGCTCCATAGTTGCATTGGTAGAGACCTTCGGCCTTGACGCGCTGGTGAAGTTGACGATATTTGGCCACGATAGCATCTTGGGTAGCAAAGTCCAACGAGGGATACTTCTCCAAGTCCAGCGTCATCTTCTCCTTTGTGATAGAATCCAGATATGACATTCCGTCCTCATCAGGCTCGACGGAAGATACTGATGATGTAGACGCCGAGCTGGGTTGTACTCTATCAGTGGCATGTCGCTTTCGTATAGCAGGTTCGGCGGCATCAAAAACCGGGGAGGGTTCACGGGAGCTAAGGCCGCTCGAAGTTTCTGTGGAAGCCGGATCACATTCCCTAGCATCATCCCCAAGGTCCTCGTCGTCGGACAAATGTCTAAACTTGCCGCCCTGGATAGGGGGGATAAAGTTGGACCATCTTCCTTCAATCTTCCCAATTCGATAACGGTTCATCTGTTGTCTTGCCTCGGAGGAATGGAGACTATCAAGGCAAGTAAGTATATGAGCACAGCGTATGTAGTATAGTATTGTAGAGGTAGAGGTAACACGAACGCAGTGACTTCGTCGGTGGCGTCTCGACCAACCATGTGCAAGATGGCTTTGTCACCACCGGGGTGATATTGGAGCCAAGGGTCTGCCTTGAGGACATATTGGTCGACGATGAAGATACTCCGTCCGTCAGCGATCAGACCCTCGATCTCTCTCCTCGAGAGCAAGGGATATTTCTTCTCGGCCATTGTTGTCGTCGGCCAATCTCAAGAGAATATTATAGCAAGGAACACAAAAACACGAATTGCTTAGTCTATGTGCCTGACACTACTCTACACAGCCATTGGTTTATGATAGAGGTGGGTTTGTATTATCTAGGTAGTCGGCAGGATATGTGTAAGGAGGTAAGTAGGTGTAGGTATAAGGTAAGTATAAATAGAAAGATTGGATGTCAATTGACTCTGGAATCGCACTTCCTTGAATCTTAATAGTAGAGAGCTTCAGAGTTTGGAAGAGCGGTGGAGATTGGAGGTGGGGGTTAGGTACTCTCCGCGGGTTCCGTTTCGGTCGAACCCCTGAGAGATTACCCAATTAAATGAGACATCAAGCCACAGCCGTTCTCCACATCACTTCTTCAATTCCAATAGAATGCGGCTGCCTAATTGTATAAGCCACGCAGCCATAAACAAACTTCAAGTTCCTAACCTTAACTATCGATAATCTGTATGTTTACCCCTTGCTGTCGTACGACTTTCCAAGTCAACGTTCGGTTTCAATGTAATGTGCCTATAGGGTAGGTAATAATCTTTAGTTCCATACATATGATAGCACTATGTCTTAAATGGCAAGCTTGCTCACCAAGTCCAAAGTTAACTACATCTATCCCCGAATTAGCTATAGACGATGTTACAGCAAGAATTATCCAACTATAGATCCTTCGAGCTATCTAGACTTCAAGCAAATACTAGTTATTCTAGAGGCACCCTTCGTATTCTGCTCTATTTCCTTCCTTGTTCACCTTCGTCAACCACAGCTACGATTATAGACGCTCAAATATCAGCAACTCCTAACAAAAAGGGTGTTTCTGGGAAGATGTATAATATCTATGTGTGAAAGGAACCAAGATGAATTTTCCCGACCGTATCATAAAGCTTACCTTAACACTTTCTTGTTTACTCTCTTCTTATGATGACGGCTGCCTTAGGACATCAATCGACCGCGGCGTCATATTCAAAAAAAAAAAAAAAAAACACCCTTAGGGGTAGATAGGGCAGGAATATTTCTCAATGGAAGAGTCCTCAACACAAAGGGACCAAGTAAGAAATATTTCAATTACAATGCATTGTTCCCAGGGGCAAGAGCCGTGAAACCGAGTCATTGTTACTCTCTAACGAAGAGCTCAGCGGGCAATCAAGCTGGTCACAAAGCACTTGTCTTGAGGCTCTCACCACCATAAACGGGTTGTTACCTACCCAAATAATGCGAAGGTTATTGCGCTTCAACTACTTCTATCCTCGTTGATCCAAATGGGTTTCATCCACACGCGACAAGTTACCTAAGTAGACGCTATATCTAGGTAGGTATCATACAGAAAGAATCAAAACTGACCCTTCATCCAGTATGGCGCCTAATGTTGGAGACTATATCGACCACGCAGAAGAGCGGAGGGACGTATACTACGCTGCCAGAGACGTTGATTACATGATCACGACATGTCCGTCCTGGTGGTGGGACCGCGGCAACTCCGACCAATACCTCCGGAGCACCGAGTGCACCATCAGTGTCGTCGAGGAGGACCGGACCTACAAGGCAGCCTACCGCGTCGCCACGGACTCCATCCGCTTCTTCAAAGATGAGTACCGCGGCTGGTCGTGGCGGGACATAGACGAGGCCAAGCCGGTGATATTCGTGGCGCCCCCAGACAACGCCAACCGGTGCTTTACGCCGCGTGGAAACTCGCCGTGCGGAACTCTACTGGATATAATGGACATATTCTTCGAGGAAATGCAGCCTCTCGTTGCGCCCAACTGGCGGCCCTGGGCCACCATCTTCCGCGGGCTCAATATCGAGGACAAGCTCAGGATCCTCGAGTCCCTGCCTCCCCTCTTTCGCCCGAGTCAGGATTTCCCAGTCCAAAGTCACCTTCTCATCATCGTTGGTATTGATCGTGCGGATAATCCGAAAACGCGCGCCCAAGTGATGCAGTTCCTTCAGGTCGTCGAAAAAATGTTCGTCGCCAACCGAAAGGGCAAAGTCTTGCTCTTCACTGACTCCCCTTGGTCCGGTTTATCCGATATGGTAAAGGATCCGAGCTGTGTGGTGGATCTCAAGAAGAGATATGAGCGCTCAACTGAGTCCAGTGACGAAGCCTAGAAGCCTCTTTCTTCTGTAGACATAACCCGAGACAAAGAATATGATATAGTTTACCTAATGTTCCACAGTTATGATATCTTTATAGGTATATAGATTGCCTAGTTCATTATATAACACTCTTGGTCTAATTTCAAAGAGCTAGTAACATAGGCTGCGTTATGATCACTCCCTATATTTCAGTGCTGAGAAAACAAATGCTTTCCATACCCTTAGGCATCACTAAGAGTTGTAATAATATACTCATGTTCACCTAATAATAGACAGTTACTTGCATGTAAGTATATTTATATTATTGAGATATCTCAATTTCGTGTCCCTTGAGTGATGTTCTATGCCGCTGCCAAACTAACAAGTAGCACTCAACCCGTTTTGTGATTTTCTAACCAGTCTACGCAACAGCTTATAGGGGGCCGTACAGTAGATTCGAGAATACGAAATTGAAATATCATTATATGCTCAAATTTATTCAGATATCCTACCCAAACAACCCATTACCAGATGCCCAACCATAAATATTACCTCCCAGCATGCAGTTCATGCAGATTTTTCCCCCGTAGAAAAGGGTCGTCCGAATTAGAAAATCAGTGAAAGACCATATATTCACAATGCGTTTCCGCCCATCCCTGCGTCCGACTATGCCCGTTGCGACCGCTTGCCTTGGCGGCTACCGATGTTACTGATGCTGTCACTCGGCGCAACGCTGCACGCATCATCCTCCCAGCCGTTGCGGCTCCCGACAGTACTCTCCGGCAGCGGGATGTTCCTAGCGACACCATGGCTCTGGGTACGGCTAACTCCCGCGGGCCTAACCGTGGCGGAGGAATATCGACTGCCGGCCTTAGATGGTGCTCGGGACGGTGGTGCAGTCTCAACAGTAGCCAACGGATGGGAGGGTCGAATCGTAGCAGCCGATCGATCGCTTCGCCCTGAGACGTATGTCTCGACTTCGGCCCCATGGGGTCGTGGCGCCCCATGTTTCGAACCAACGTAGCTACGATAGTCCGACTCAGTTGAATGTCTAGACGATGCCGTAGTGTACCTCGATCCCGCCTGACTGCGGTGGTCTGCAGTGTGCTGGGATCCCACCTGACTGCGATACTCGGTATCCATCAAGAGCCGGGGAGAGTCGCTATGCTTCGAGCTGGCATTGCTTCTGTGTTCGTGGTCGGTGATCATCAGCGGACGCCTCGTGGAGGCTGCTTCGCTGCGGCCCCGTGATTTGCTACCGGTAGTATGGTGACCTGAATGGCGGCTAGCACGGTCGTCGATCTCTTCCATTACTCTACTTCTTGGACCGCCGGCCTGAGAATACCCACCCACGTAAGTGGCTGGTGGGTAGTATCTGGGCTGGGCGTCCGAGTACTGGTCCGGATATGTCGCCCGCCGCGAAAACGGTGGCATGTCCCCCTGAAACGCGACACGATCGCGCTCGTTCTTCATCATGCTGTAGGTCAACGCACCGCCGACAGCAGCGCCAACAGCTACACCGAGAACGGTACCAACGACGGCGCTAGCACTTAGTCCCTTTGAGTTCTCGCGAGGTGAGGTTTCTACAGTCGATGTCGTGACGCTTTTCTGCAGAAAGGAGTAAGGCTCGCCGTTGGCGGCACGGCTGCCCACAGTAGAGCTAGCCGCAACGGAGCCGGCGACTGACCGTTTGGGGACTGGTGTAGCGCCCACGTCTAGATTCCAATCAAGGACACGGCTAACTTCCTGGGAAGAAGATTGGCCGTGGCGAGTTGTCGAACCTGCTTGGCTCGCGGCGTAGCCGCCGGGGTTGGCATAGATGACCTCCATTATGTTTCCGTCAAAATCTCCGATCCTTGCACGGCTCTCACCACTAGAGTCTGAACTATCGGCTAGATGAAGATAATTGGAGTTTGCGTCACCGTCCTGTAAGTCAGGATGAGCTCGTAGGGCGGCTGCGTGGAAAGCAGATACTGCCGAGGGCGAGTTCGCTGAAAGAATCAAGCGGCAAGGTTGGACAGGTTGGTCGTCAACGCCGATACTCTTCTTTACCTCGAAAACCGGTTCAGGGGTAGGTGAAGTAGTGTCACCAAATAGTATCGACGAGGAGTCTGCCGATATATACCGGAGGCCGAGTGGTTGGGTAACGGCCGCGTAGAATGAGGCTGATGGAGGAAGATCTCTGGTTTGGAAGAACGGTAGAACCTGCATAAGGTGCTGTTGATGTGTGGTAGGTTGTCAAATACAGCAAAATTAGAAGTCAACACGACTGGCGACCTGGAACTCAGCTAGCCCAAGGACAGCAAAATGCACGAATGTCTCCGATATAATCGACCAAGACAGCCTCACAAGGCAGATGCAACACTGCGAGGTATGTATGAAGGTATCACGGACGAATAAGAAAAGAAGATCCGAGGCGGAGACGTTGGAACGTGGTATTCAGCTGAGACAGGGGTAGAACGAAGAGTATTATCGATGTTCGACGTGCAGACGTATCCCTTGAGGGAGGTACACTTATCCTTTTGGTTTGGAGATGATCTTCACTAAAATAGAGCGAGTCGTGCTGATGAGAACTGATTTCTCTCGGATTGTCCAGGTTTGACTGAAAATGATAGCGATGATGAGAAAAGCCAGAGTCAATTCAGGAGAATGCGTAACTTCTTAAGAATGTAATATGCCAACTGCAGTGCCAGACTGCTCTCTTAAAAGGGAGCTTTCACATGTAGACCGCCAATAGACAAACTTCTCCCGAATATACCATAGTTAGGTACTGATGCAGGAGGAGGCATCTCGACATGTCTCAACAATTTTCCGGGCGGGTGACCACCTATAGAACTGATGCAACTGGATACCTGACTTGGCATAGCTGCGCCCGTCTCATTCATTCATACACGTGTAGCGCAATAGAATGAACGACAAGCAACCCAGTGGAGTCTCGTAGCGGCAGGGGAATATCCACGGCGCTTGCATGCGCATGATGGTCCATGGTTGTGAACATCGTGATGGGCACCCAGCTTGATCATACTGGACACAAATTTGCCTGAACTCGACGGTATGAGCTGGTCCTCATACTGCTGCCGCCATGTAAACGGTAGGCAGGTTATTTGGTGTGTCCATTGTCTTAGACAGTATTGACGCTGGCTCTGAACCGGTTTGGGTTGCTACGGTGGACGGGCTGCCACGTCGGATTCGTGCCCTATGCTGAATTTGCACACGAGTTCGAGTCGAAAGGGATAACACTCGACCAATGATTGGAGCTTCTGCGCACAGGGAGTTAGTTGGTAGCAGCAGATAATTGGGTCAATAAATCAGTCCAAACAAGTGTAGGGCTTGGTAAGTCTGCATCGATGTGGATGGAATAGGTGTAAAAGTCTTGAAGTGGAAGAAGAAAAAAGTGGCCGCCGTTTCCGCGGGCCAAGCAGAATCCTTCACTCTGAAATGCCCAACCGACACTTCTCCACAATCCGCTTTTTCCAATGGACAGTCATGACTACACGTAGGACACGGGTACATAGAGGTATATGTAAGTATGGCGTGGAAGAACACACGTACGACGGTACTCTCATGTACTTCTATACTGTAGGTATAGCCAGTTCAAGCTTCCGTCTGGCTTCAGTTGTGTGGTTCTGGATATATGTATGTAGCTATGTACATAAAGCCAGACATCCTATCGCCCCTTGTTGGCTTGACACTCACAGTGCCGACCGAGATCGAAAGGGCAAGGTGTGGTGTTGGGCCAACGTACACCATGCACCTCTTCGCAGACGCAGATCCGACTAAAACAACCCTCACCTCACATCTGGGTGGGCATTGTATTTTCGACTAGGCATTGCAGGGCGGAGTGATACGATGCGGACCTAAATGTAGATCAATAGTGAGAAGTGCTGCAAGGGATCCGGCCGTCACCGATCCGATAGCTCCGCCTTACTCACTTTCCATACCAACTCTCATTGTATGAAGAGCGTATTTCCACGGTAGATGTCCATATGGTGAGCTCCTTCTCTGCGCCTGAACCCGCTTAAATCCATTAAAATGGCATGCTATGCTGCATCTCAAACCAGCGCTGCCCGGCACAGAGCAGACATACTGACCTTGTCATATAGATCAGACCCGCTTCCCAACCGAGTCATGCCGCCTTGCTATACGAAGGTAACGGGTTAACGACTTCGGCCTCGACTGCTAATCGTGTCCCGCAGAGGACGCCAAGTTTAGTATCGAACTGGGTAGGGAGCTGGTGATAATTAAGAGAGAAAAAACTTAAGAGAAAAGAAGAGGGGGTGTGGACCAAGTTGAAGTGGCCACAAAAGACGGCGAAAACGTCTTGGATCTCATGTTGAACGCCTGGTGTTTTGGTTGTAAAAACAGAGACAGAACAAAACCCTAGACCCAAGCTCTCAGGGGAAGCTTGCGTCAGCCATCATGTTGTATGACGGGCTTTGCAAGTCAACGTCCTTTCTATCATTCATACCTACTACGTTCCACCACCTATACCCCTCTCGCATTCCTCCTCCTTCCCCTAAGAGAAGCTAGCTCAGAGGGTTGAGCCATCCTAGAGGATGTCCCAGGCATCCTCAGCAGCATGGCAAAACTTGCTGCAAGCAACGCTGGCAGAGAGACTGTATTGACTGATAGAGATCTTCTCGTCGACGTACTCGTCAGCGAAGTTGTCGGGGCCCTTCGCCATAGCACCGACGAAGACACATATGCTCTCCTTCGGCTCGAGTGCCTGGATATAGTCTCGGACGCGCACCGTGCTCTCGTCGTAACTCAGCGTGATTTTCCGGCAGTTGGGTGGAAGGTGGTCTGTGATGGGATTCTGTATGACTCGAAGAAGCTTTTCTTGCGAATTGGTCGAGCGAATGGACAGGCGATGAAGCAGCTGGACCATCAAACCAGCAAAGCGCTTGAACGTTCGGGGAATGCGGACGGTGGGTGACACCTCGATGAGGACGCCCTTTGCGGTCTGGATGTAGATCTGCAGCTTGCCCGCCTTGTTGATGGGTGAATCAAGAAGAGTGAGGAGGCACTACATCAGTGGGAGACATAGTTAGCATGTTGAATGCCAACTGGACAAACGAGACTGGTTGATCAGTGGATGAATCATGATGTTTGGCGTACCTGATGTGTAATGTCGGGTCGAGCGTCGCTGATGTCTCGGTTCATCTTGCGCATTACTCCGATATGCTCATCACTGTTGAGGAGCGAGTACTTGTCCTCGCGCTGGATACCTCCGCGACCAACGCCGCCACTGTGGGATGCCTTGTAGGTCTCGAGGCTGGCATTGGCCAGGACGACGATTAGCCTCTGGCTGTCCTTGTCGTTTGAGGCGATTGGTACATTTTGCTCGGCGACGAGCTGAGGGAGAGCAGGAGGAGGAAGAGACTGAGTGCCTGCGGGAGGAGCCATTGGCGTCAGATATGCCAGCATTTGGTATTTGCAGAGACAGGACAGGACAGGACAGGACGGGACGGGACGGGAATTCGTGTTTGCAGCCACTGCAGCACTGCCTTAGATAGCTAAGGATCTTAATAGGCCACAGGTGTTTCCTATAGCCGAGACAATTCCAAAGCGGTGTGGGCAGTGTGCAAAACGCAAGGGGCGTCAGGGGAGGAATAGCTCGGAGCTACCTATAGGCGATAGGTGGACCAGCGAAAGATGTTTCGTATAGAGACTTCAATCAAGTGTCAGAAAAGCAATTCAGGACTTACGAGGCCGCTTTCCAGCGCGGTATCCTGCTGTAGTAGGCATTGTTTATCTCCGGGGTAAGCGGGCCGAAGTTGAAATAGGGAATTTCTTAATAAAGATATATAGCAGACGAACAGCAAGCCACCAATAATTAATAGTAAAATCGGTTATATAAGATGAAAGATGTAGAAAAGGGTGAGTTTGGTGTAAATGCTGACTGATATTAGGCGGGACGGAGGGTTGAAGCGTGAAGAAGTTGTGGAAAGGAATTGGATGTGATGGAGTGTCGGTGAAGAGGTTTTCTTGTTCTCCGGTCTCGTACTCCGGTCAGCCATCCCTCGATAAGATTGCTGTTCAACATTGTACCCTGCCCCTCGCTGATTGCTCCTAACGGTTTACCCCACTACGGCGTTTTTATTCAAGGATCTAAGCATAGCGCCGAATTGGGGTATGAAAAAGGTGACGGTGGGGCTATCGGTGTTGCTTCCGATTCCTTCGATAAGATATAGAAACTCACCGAAAACATACCCGCGTTAAATAAGACCTGCACCGTGACGCTTCTCGCAACTGTTGTGCGGCGTGACAAGTCATTTTCCGTCGAAATCGAAGGAATAAGTGCTTGTCTCTTAATCCCGGGGATATGTCTAAAGGAGTTATCAGTCTTACTCAGCCCACGCCCAGCTCCTTCGAACGAGGGGCCTCGGAGAATCTCGTCGGGTTAATATTCTGCGGTCACCCGCGAGTAATGCGAACCCCGATGCCGAAGGGCTTTCTGATTGCTCGGTGTCCGGCACCGTCTTACAACATGCAGCGCCTATCCGCAATTGTCCGCATAAGGAAATTGAGATTCCCGAGCCCACTCTAGGTGCACTCTTAGTCCATGCCTTAGTTTCACCTCCCTATATGTTTTTAATGGCTAATTGTAGTTTATAGTTGTCATTATAATCTTTTCGTAGTAGCATTAAGATTCCCCAGTCCTTGAAACCTCTTAAGGAGAGGTGACAAGGACCCTAGGCTTAAGTGCTTCAATTGGATCTCCGTGTCGAGATTACTTGCCTAGTACTAACATAGGGAAGCAACATACTCCGTCTATAACAGCTGTCATATGCTGATGATAATTCGAGTGACCTACAATGAAGGGATGATTGAGCATATGAAATATCACCAGAATGTAAATACGGGATGGGAGGAAAATACTAGAATAACGGAGATACCTGTGAGTCTCTTCGTGTTTAACTAATGCTCGTTGCTTTAGATATATATACTAGGTATATACTTGGCTATACTCTGATATTACAACCACACGTACAACAACTATTCCGGTTCCTAAGAGCTTAGTGAGAAGTATTACTCCTACAGCTTAGCTTCACCAGCGTTAGACACAATGTAGCTACGTGCCGTTTTCATCTCCCCGTATAGTCTAGATGCTAACAGTTTAGCCAGTAGCCAACTTCTTCAGCCCAGCAACTGCAATAGAGCGAGTTAGTTTAGTCTGTCCTCGAGCATGGGAGAAGCTTATCTGGCCACCTGACCGGGACAATTGGGGGGGGGGGGGGGGGAACAGTTACTAAAACCACTTACGATCTCCGTTGAAGGTATCCGAGTCACCGCCGTACTGGTACCTATCGTTGAACTGCCAGATCGTATAGTAAGGCCAGCCACCGGGAGGCGTGCCGGCGCTGCTGCTGTATCGTGCGAGGACGAGGGGATTTGTGTTGACAAACGCGCTTGAGCCGCCGGTACAGCTTGACCACCACGATGGATTGGTATATAGCAAGGGGTACCGACCCGTCTTGCTGTGGTAGGTGTCGCTGAAGTCCTTGATCCACGAAACCATGGCGCTTGTCGAGAGGCCGGCGCAGTCACCCTCCAAGTCCAACATGCCCGGAAGGGTGATGCCGTCGCCCGACCAGCCGCCGCCGTTCGCTAGGAAATAGTTGGCCTGCGTGGCCCCGGAGGAAGATCCAGGGTGTGCAAAATGGTAGCCGCCACGGATGAGCCCTGCACTTGTGGCCCCGTTGTAGTGGCTACTAAAGATCGGGTCTTTGTAGGTGGTGCCCTCCGTAGCCTATCCGTAACTGAGTCAGTTTCTCTGTCAGCCGATTTTAATCTTTGGTTTTGCCATTACCTTGATGATGACGAATCGCGCTCCGGCACTATAGGCGGCTGCAAAATCCACACCTATTTGGTAGTGAGAAATGTCGAACCCAGGGACTGCGGCGAGGGCAATGCTGCCCAAGCCTAGGCAAATGGCAATGAAGGACTTCATATTCACAGGAACCCTTTCTTTGAGATCTAAATTTGACTCTCCGCCTCAGTGTATTTACTTCCAGTTTGCGGCCTGCGATGAGCTTTAATAGCTATCAGACGCGTACCAATTGCTTGCTGTAGCCTACAATGTTCACAGCTATAGAGGCGATCTGGGGGCCATGACGCAAATGTGAAAGGCGCTCTAAGGACCTCGACGGTAATGAAGATCAGGCAGGTAGTACATGTCAAAAATATGGTTAAAATATCATTGGATGGATAGCCATGCCATTCTTTCAGCTGAACCTCAATGTCGTCGATCCCCCTTTTTCTTGGTAGGTGTTTATGGATACAGTGTCATCGCCCAAACCACTGCATATGCATGGTTATGATTCTAGGAAGTTTAGGAGAGTTACCTTCCAGTCGAAGAGCCGTGTGAATCTATAAACTACCATTGTGGTCTCAGCCCGCTTACTACACTATCGCAATGTCTGAGCTGAGCCAGGCCTGAGATATCCGACTATCCCAACGTAAACCAGCACGCCTCGATGAGATATTCTCTAAAACTAGAGGGTCTGAGATGCCTGAAGAGCGAACTTCTGAGATTCCGAGGCTTTACCAACATAGTTCCAAGGTTCTCGTCAAGGGGAGACACGGACCAATGGTTTACCCGCCTCAACCAGACGAGCTAAGACCCTTTCGAGAGCCGAGCCCGCTGCTGATATTCATATAAGTTCCTTCCGAAAAGGGTAGATGTGGCTTTCGTATGGCCTCATGAATGACGAAATTGGCTTGTTAATCCTAGCGTAGGTTAACGTTGTTAATCCAATGTTTTGATGGTCGAACCTGAGTACGGAGCTGGATACTCGGTGTCTAATACCCTTGGAAGACAGCGGAATGTTTCCGTACCTACCTACTCTTTGCTAAATCGAAGCCATTGCATTTCTAATACATCGGTAACTGCTACTATGTATACATACGCACTCGCATATATAATAGATCAGGATTGTATTGTATCTTCATCTCTCTTTATAGTGAGAATGTGTCCTGTGAGGCGTATGGGACAGATCGATGGTTTAGATACGGTAAGTAACCTAATCGACTAAGTCGAGTATGAATCTATTAGTATAAGATAGCTGGTTACCTCCCAGTAAAACTTGACGTATACTGAAAAGACTATAATTCCTTGGCCATCTTTTGAGAATAACGAGAAGACTTCCAACTATCGTAACTGATGTTATTGAATTGGTAGCTACTAAGTACCTACGTACCAGTATAAAGTACGAGTGGATTCTGCTGAAACGGCGGGACTTCGGAACCTTATCGATAGCCCGGTAGAATCATTTTCCCGCCATCGCGTTAGGCCCCGTAGGTAGAACTCGGCAGCTGCCAAAAACTTTTGGGCAACCGGTCAATTTTACGGACGAACAGAGCAAATCTACAGCAACACACCGCGCCAACCTCACACCAACAAGCGAGACGAACATCGAACATCGAATGAACAGGGTCGGAGAAACCTAAGGGTAAGGCTAAGGAAAAAGGGGGAAATGGCTTCTGAAGTCACCGCTACAGCCGCCAATGTCATACGGCGGGCAGGGAAGGAGATGCACGGCATCGTGGTATCAGCTGGCCTAATGGACAAGACCGTGAAGGTCAAGCTCGGAGGACTACGATGGGAGCCGCGGGTGCAGAAAGTTAGTCTTCTAGCTTCCCCCCTCTGTAAACATATTCTAATGGACTACTGTTAATCCTTAAACTGTCTCTATCTTGTAGTTCTTCAAAAAGCCACGATTCAAGCTAGTACACGACCCGTGCAACTCGGTTCGCCAAGGCGATGTGGTCGCTATAACGTCTACCTGGAGAGTAGCACAGCACGTGCGCCACGTTGTCAAACACATCATCGCGCCGTACGGCGAGCCCATCGATACGCGGCCTCCCATCCCGACGCTCGAGGAGAGGATAGCCGAAAAGGCGGCTAAGCGAGCCGCGAAGGACGAGCGGAGAGCCGCCATCAAGGCCGAGCAGGCTAGAGCCAGGGCCGAAGAACGGGCAGCAAAGGAAGCGAGGAAGGCGTCTCGGGCAAGCGGTGGCAAGCCTGTACAACCTACACCAGCTACGACAATCGACGATGTCGACTGAAGTTGTGCGGCTACGTGGACGAAAGGGGGCTGAGAATAGGGGCAACAATACCTAGCACGTCATCTGCTTCACTTACTCGACTTAAGATCGTGGAACGCGAGTAGGGTGTTATACGACAACTTGTACATATATACCAAATCACCTGCGTGCATGTAACATACCTATGTACAACCACGTACCTGTTTGACTCGGCGTATTTGAAGGGTAATGCATCAGCATAACTCATATTAAATGGATGTCTCGTCCTAGTTGAGGTATCGTATGCCAACCCATCGCTACCTGGTCCCCGAAACGCCGGCACCCATCGCCATCATATAACCCCATTTCGCCCCGAGTGAGAGCGGCTTGATCGCGTGCTCTACCTAGTCATGAGGTGGCTTCACCCGCCACGCTCTCCGAACTTCCTTGCCCAGTCCTCATATTCCTTCAGCCCTTCTTTGCTAACGCTGGGCCGGATCGTGTGGAGACTCGCCTTGAAGTCCGCGAGTTCGATGGGTCGGATCTGATCCATTGTCATGTGGAGGAGAGCCTCACCT
The DNA here is from genome assembly GCA_022578875.1 of Hypoxylon crocopeplum. NCBI lineage: Eukaryota > Fungi > Ascomycota > Sordariomycetes > Xylariales > Hypoxylaceae > Hypoxylon > Hypoxylon crocopeplum. Next base: position 62,926 of record MU399629.1, on the reverse strand, counting down.
AATGCGCGGAGGGGCCCCATTGCCGCGTCTTTTGCCAATGCAGTGATGTCAGAGCCAGAGAAACCTAGAATAAACGGATTGATTAGCATATAACCATAGATCACAGACCGGTTCTGCTGGTCTATATTTACCGTCTGTCAGGTCCACCAACTCCGCAATGTCGGTGTCCGTGAGGCTATGTTTCTGTTGGCCGAGCAATGTCTTCAACTGAGTAGCTCTGGTCTCTGCCTCGGGTAATGGGATATACTGGCGCCTCACGAATCTACGCCTTGCTGCTTCGTCGATGGCCCATGGTAAGTTGGTAGCTGCCAGCACAAGCACCCGGTTTGGATCACCTCGCTCCTTATTCAAACCGCCGGGGCTTTCGCGTCCTGCCGCGGCTCGCTGTAAGTCGCTCCACTGGATGAGAAACTCGGTCTTAATCCTCCGAGTCGCCTCGTGCTCTCCCGACCCGGATCGTTGGGAAAGGAGGGAGTCGATCTCGTCAACGAATATGATGCTCGGCGCCATTGTTTTCGCCAACGCAAATAACGCACGCACGAGCTTCTCGGACTCGCCAAGGTATTTGCTGGTTAGGCTGCTCGCCGAGATTGAGAAGAAGGTAGACTTGGACTCCGTCGCGACGGCGCGGGCCAGCATCGTCTTCCCCGTCCCGGGAGGCCCAAAGAGTAGCATGCCCCTAGCTGGTTCGCGAAGGCCCATGAATAAGTCCGGGCGGAGGAAAGGGTATACCACCGCCTCCCTCAGAGCGTTTTTCGCAATCTCTAGGCCGGCAACGTCGCTCCAGTGGACCTCGTCGCCGTGTACCACGATTTCGTTGAATATTGCTTTCGCCGCTGCCTCATCTATCCCAGCTGGAAGATTCTTAAGTACTGCCTTTTTCCTCTTTTCCCATTCGTCTTTAGCCTTCTTCCCTTCATCACTAATCGAGTCCGGTGAAGACTGGCCCTCGGCGTCAGAAGCCGCGGGCGACTCCCTCTGTTTGCCTTTAAGCCCTGCTCTGGCTTCCTCGTCGCTAGAGATTGCATCTTCTCCCCTATCACGGTCAGACGCCTGGCGGCCCACCCGCCTCCTCGCGCTATTGGGCTCAAAGGTTCTACTGTGGTCCCTGGGTTTTCTTCTTACTAAATCTTCCCTGGTGCTTGCTCTAAGGGCCGCCTCTAGAGACCCCGGACCTCGAACCGAAGTATTGCTTGATTCGTCAAAAACCAGGCTCGCTTGTTTTCTAGACGGTGGCTTCCGTTCTGCTCGAGCTGGCGTCGGACTAGATTCGGGTCGCTCTTGGATAGCTAGCGCCCCTAGAGCGCTGGAGGCAGCTCCTAGAGCAAGCGAAGAAGGGGTTGCGGATGAATAATCACCCGAGTTTCGCATTGAAGACTCGGGGCTCGAGCGGATAACCGTTGGTGTAAACCCAGAGGCATCGGGAGAAATCACTAGCCGTCTTGTATGACTGTCCCAATGTCTCGGTGTTGGTGTAGAATTCTTTCGAACCTGCTCGGAGGATCGCCGTGTCTCGGGCATTCTTGGTTGAGAGTTAGTTGGATCTGCGGAGGATCCTCTCTCGAGACTGCTCCATGCTAGGGTAGCTGCCTTGCTGGCGCCGGGGCCTTTAGTTATCTTGGATGGCGCAGGCCGGGGCTTTGAGGATTTCTCCTGCCTGCCCGAACGTAGCGTCGTTCTCATCGTATGCTTCTCCGGACTAGGGGACCTTGATGACCTCCTTCTTGGGGCAGATACACCGTAAGGAGGTAATGAGGGCGGCCTCGTTGCCGAAGACGACAAGTCCTGATCTAATATCGTGCTGCGGAGCCCCACCACAGCCTGTTCCGACGAGCTTCTAGTAGGGAAAGATGGCCGTTTAGGGAGCGGTGGTTTGGACAATTCCGTATATGTAATGGCAGGTATCGTCCCATCACCGATCCATCCCCTTTCTGGGGTGTTCGGGTTTGAACGGCCGCCCATACTCGCCTCAGTGCCGATACTAGATTGTGTGAGTTGCAAGGTCGGGTCGTCCTCTCGGGATATTCTCAGGGCCTCTAGAAGATCGATTCTCTCCTTGCATTGCACCTCCAACTCCCTTAAACTCTCCAGCAGGGCTCGTTCTGTCTCGGATTTGGGGGCGTGGCTCCCTTGCTTCTTATTCGTAGGGTTCTGTCGTATCTGTTCGAGAGCGTTCTTCCAGCATGACATAGCCTCCTTCTCATCTCCCTAGTGCGCCATGACAAGATTAGCTTGGTCAATATTTGTCGACAGTAACTGGCAAGATATAACATACTTGGCTCTCGTAGTAGACAGCAGTTGAACATTTTAGATAAGTTTCATCGTACGTCTTCTGGAGGCTGGACGCGCTGCTGCTGGGCCACATGCTTTCGTCTCGCGCTCGCGTGGCGGTCGACTCTCTGCTGCAAGGGCATATGGTTCTTTAATGAGGAGTACGGAGGAATTGTTCTGATGCTTCTCTTTGGCCAAGGCACTGTAAGGGTGACACCCTAGAATCATACAACAGGCACCTCGTAATATGGCACTGTACTTGAAGGCTAGACCCCGAATTCAGGAACGACTTTGAAGATCTCACGTTCGCGTCTGCCATCTGCCACAGATTTTGGAAAGACCAAGGCGAGCCTAGTGACGTCGCTCCTCGTTACTTAGTGGGGTTGAAAGACCTAGAACGGTAACGGTGTGGCTGGTTAGAAGCTCTATGTAGTGGGGCGCCCTTGTCAGAGAACCTTAGATACAGCACCTGCACCTGGCAGTGACCCCTACCCTCCTTAACTCGATTCGTGGAACATTCAAAGTATCTCAACCTCAACACCTCCAGTCACAAACTACAGAAACCAATGAACATACACCTTATTAAGGAAATGTGTTCGTCTTGAATACATATATCTATCTTAGCCTGCATGTTGTCGCATGCTACCTAGTGCGAAGAATGAAGAGACCACGAAAAGGCAACATCTATTCACTTACCGTCGTCGTCGTCGTCTTCGTCTTCATCTCGTGGAAGCTGTAAACCCATCATCCCCAGTATATTACCTGCAGGGCCTGCCATTCCAGCTTGGCTCTTGAAGCTTTCCAGTAAGTTCTTGGCCAGGTTGAAGTCTACATCGACTTCCTCCTCACCACTTTCTTCCCCGTCATCGGTTATTCCCCCGAGGACATCCTTCTCCTTGTCTTTAGCTTTATTCCCATCTCTGGCTTCTATCGCCTTCGCCTTGTCAGGCTCAGGGTCCAACTTCAATGCACCATGCTCCTTCAACTCAGCTTCCATCTGGGCCGCCAACTGCGCTATACCGGTATCGTCATCTTCCTCATCTTCTTCTTTAAAAGTGACATGGCCTGTGTCGTCTTCTAAATGACCAGATGCATTGTCCAAATCCGTAGGTCCAGCAGCTGGCAGCCCCATCATCTCCCTCATTAGTTTGGAGAACTGTTCTTCATCGAAACTGACTTCTTTGTCCTCGTCGTCACTGTCATCTTCGTCTTCGTCCGAGCTATCATCATCTTCATCCATATCTTCCATCTCAGCACCTTCTATGCCGGCCGTTTCATCATTCAGAAAGGTCTCGAAGCGGGAGACTATCTTTTGAAGGTCTGCCTGTGCCGAGGAATCGCCAAATCCACTCTCAGCTCCCTTTCGAGGGCCGCGATTTCCCTGTAGCTCATTCTCGAAGTCCTCGAAGTTGATGTCTAACCAGGACTCGTCGTCTTCCCTGTGCACGTCTTTCCAGGTCTCCATCTCATCGTTAGTTGGTAGTACCTCGACCCCGTCTTCCTCCAGGTCCTCGAGAAGCATGGCGAATTCGCGGGCCAGGCGATTGTCTTTCTTGTTGGCATTGGTAGCGAGCATCTCAAAACCGCTTGTCACCTTCATGCCTATTTCTAAACGCGACAATCTCTTTTGAGCGTCCTCTGTATCAGAAGTTTGCTTTTCGGCAACCTCAAAGACAGTGGTCCATATCGGAGGGGGTGGGAAGTGTTGGGACTTGAGCTGCGCAAAGAGTACTTTTGTAAACTTTACGCTGACAGTCACCAGGTCGTTGGGTGGAAAATGCATGCTTCCAGATGAAGAGGCGAGAGGCTTCATTGCTACCGGATCTCGAAGGTAGAATGCTTCCACAGCGGGAGCAATGGTGGATGGTCTTTCGTGCAGGATGTATACTAGCTTCCTAGGTATTGTGACTGGCGAGTAGTGTATCGAATCTGTGACCTGTCCTGGATACTTTTCTAGCCTGTAGAAGCCCTCGGCCTCGACGAAGGTGGAGTGTATGAGAGCACCGGGGTCCGACTTGATGTAACTGACAGCTTCAATCAAGGATAGTGACCGCTTTTCTCCCGAACTAGCTGCTAGAGGGAGTATGTGCAATTTTCCATCGTGCATCCATACTCGGTTGCCGTCTATCTCGGGACTTAGCCACTTGGGTAAGACGTTGGCTGCTTCGACAAGTAGAAACTCGCCATCACTGTCAAAGATTCTTACCCAAAGGGATGGAAAAGATCTGGTCAACTCCCGAAGGAGGTAGACTATAAGCCATTCGTCCTCGACTGAATCACCGTAGTCGGTGGCCCCTCGTAGATAAACTAGGTCTTGATCTCTTTCAATACGTAACTGGAAGGAATCTCTTTGCCATATAAACTCCTTGGCAACACTATCACATAACTGTAAGGCGGCTTTCCGAATGGTTTCAAGCTCAGAGAGAAGGCTGTGCGCTTTGATCCTATTGTCAAGAACAAACAATAGATATTCCACACAGTTCTCAGGAAGCCTCCGGGGGAACCCGCTGAAGCCGTCCTCAGAGAATTGGATCTGATCTTCGGAATACATTGATTGACGTATCGTCGTCCACAAAAGAATGCGAATGATTGTATCTGGACCTTGAAAAACAAGGATACACTATATTGTGTAGGCCTATCCCGCGTCTAGTTTAAGTGACCGTAACTAGGCTATTCCGAGGTCAGAATAACATCACGAGAATTCTACATAGTGGTAGACTTACTTGACATACGCGAGTTGTTCCTGAACAAGACTCGTCTCTTTTAATTCTTTAGACGGTTACTTAGTCAATAGAGGGCAGCGATTAGTATAATATCGTGAATGTTACTATGGTTTTCATATATCTGAAGGAATAGTGTCTTCAAGAGTTATATGCAGGTAGTATAAATTATGGAGGTGTTAGGTAGTAGTGGACCGTGCAGGACGCCTAGGCATTTACAGTAATCGCCTAAACCCAAACCCAAAACCACGGGCTCTTTACCCTGGAAATCAACTCAGCGGGGGGTTTGATTGAGTGGAGGCAACTAACCCCTTACGTAACGAAAGGCAACACGTCCGGTACGTCCCTCTTCGCGCCCCGGTACCGCGTCTCAAGTCGCGTCTCCCACCAAATCTTAATATACCTACCCGGGTAACCTACCTGGGTATACTTTAGGAATTTCTAGTCCGTTGTGTAAGAGGTTACCCACTGCTGCGAGCCAACTTTCTCAGCCGTAGCATTTGTCTTAGACCAATCTTTTCTTCCTAAGTATAGGTAACTTCATGAACTCTTACCCTGAACTTGTTCTGCAAGCAAACAACCAAACAAACAAACGCATTCCAATTAAGCGAATTGGCCATGCCCTCCGTGAACGGTAAGCGCTCTCGCGCTGCGTTCGACGACGACGAAGACGATGATGGGGCGAATACCGTCCAAGCTAGTTCGAGTTTGAAACCCGAAATTGTGAGTAATTTTCACCACGTAGGCTGCAACTTGCCGCAATCTGACCTTGTAGATACAGCAGCGAAAGAAAGCACGAACTTCGAATGCCGGCCCCAGCAAGAAGTCAGCTAGGACATCCCGCCAGGAGAGCGTCACTAGCTCCGACGAGAGTGAGGTTATGCAGGACCCCGAAGAGCCGCCAACTCCCCCGGCTGCGACGCAGTACGAATTGATGCGTGATGCCGGATTTGAGCACCTGGAGCACGCCGATCTAGACGATCAACGAGCCACACAACGCCTGAAGAATCGTCCTCATCTGCTCGGCGAAAATCAGGTAGCCCTCAACGCTATTATCGAGAGCATTACCTGTTACAACTTCATGTGCCACGAAAGGCTAGTTGTCGAGCTCGGACCTCTGCTCAACTTCATTGTAGGAGAGAACGGAAGCGGCAAGAGCGCCATCCTTACCGCCATAACCCTATGCTTGGGTGGCAAAGCCAGCGCCACAAATCGTGGCGGCAGTCTGCGGAGTTTTGTCAAGGAAGGCCAGGACCATGCCAGTCTAGTGGTTCAGATCAAGAACCAAGGTCCCGACGCCTACAAGCCTGATCTGTATGGAGAATCCATAACAGTCGAACGGAACTTCAGCAAATCTGGCTCGAGTGGCTTTAAGTTAAAATCCTCAGGTGGCAGGATTATCTCCACCAAGAAGGGCGATGTTGACGACATAGTTGAATACTACTGCCTCCAGGTTGACAACCCGCTCAACGTGCTCTCTCAGGATAATGCGCGTCAGTTCCTGAATGCCGCCACCCCCGCCGCCAAGTACAAATACTTCGTCCAAGGGACACAGCTGGAGCAGCTCGACCAAGACTACCAGCTCCTTCAGGAGACACTCGAGGCAAACGAGACGAGGTTGCTTGCATTCCAGGAGAATATTACGTACCTCAAAGAAAAGAGCGAAAAGGCTGTGAAGCTGAGGGACGCACTCACCAAAAGCGCAGAGATGCGGAGACAGTCTAAGGTCTACTCGAACCAGCTGGCGTGGGCGCAGGTCATGGAGCAGGAGACTATTCTTCAGCGAAAAGAAGATGATATCCTTGCAGCACAAGAGGAGATCACTCGTATGGAGGGGACAATTGCAGAGAAGACTGAAATTCTCGAAACTATTGACGACAAAGTCCGAGAAGCTGGGGAAGCCTTGGACCGCGTTCGCCAAGACGAAGGCCAGTACAGAGAGCAGGAAGACGAAGCGAAGTCCAAGTATCAGCAGGCTAAGGGATCGGTCGAGAAGACGCATACACAAGAGAGGGACATCCACCAACAGCTCACCAATGCTTCGAACAGGGTCAAGGAATACGAGAAGAAGATACGCGAGGAAGAGCAGCGTCTGGAAGAGGTGAACGGTGGCGCTCTTGCTGAGAAACAGAATGCGCTAGAGAACGCCAAACGTGCCGTGGAAGATATCAGAGAGTCTCAAAAGACACATGGCGAACGCACCACTGGTATTCTCAACGAACTTAGCGAAGCTCAGAAGAAGGCACAAGACTCCGAAGTACTCGTCGGACAGAAGCGGAAAGAAGTTTCGGATGCTGAGGCTCGACTACGAACCTTGTCGCAAAATCGGAGTGATCCACTCGCTGGTTTCGATGCCAAAGTACCCGAACTTTTGCGACGCATTGACAGCGACAACGGTTTCTCGCAAAAACCCATTGGTCCTATCGGCACGTTTATCCAGTTAACTAAACCTAAGTGGTCGTCTATTCTTGAGACGATATTCGGGGGAAGTCTCAATGCCTTTATCGTCAGAAGTCGACCCGACCAGGTGCGCTTGTTTTCGCACATGGAGAGGCTAGGAATCCGAAATTGCTCCATCTTCATAAGTTCAGGAACTACGATTCATAACCTGAGAGAGCCTGACGAAAGCTTCGACACCATACTAAGAGTCCTGAAGATCGATAATCCGCTGGTGAGGGATCAACTAGTCATCAATCACCAAATCGAGCAGACGATCCTGATCGAGAGTCGCGAGGCGGCCGAGCGCGTAATGTTCGATGGTCAACAGCCGGAGAATGTCGCTGCTTGTTTGTCCTTCCACGACAGGAAACGGGGCCAAGGTCTACGACTGACGAGGCGTGGTGGCCAGAACAACATATCCACCAGCCCTATTATTCCTTCCTATGACCAAAAGTCTCGTATGAAGTCAGACGATGTAGGATCACAGATCAATTTCTTCAAAGACAACCTGGAGCAGCTTCGAACAGAGTTCCGGGAATTGGAAATGTCGAGGAGGACCGCTCAACAGGCGGCCCAGCGCTGTGTCCAGGCTGTCAACCAGCACAAGAGACAAGGAGCTGGCTTCGACAAGGAGCTACGTAACGCTCAGGCACGAGTCACCCATATTGAAGAGGAACTTGATAGGTTCGAAGGCGTCGATAACAAACTGCAAGGATACAAGAACGATCTACAAGAAGCCCGAGCTCAACAGGACCACTACGGTAACCAGTATGGTGAGCTGGCCATGCAGAAGCAAGAGATGAATAAGGAGGTTGAGGGTCTCAAACAACTACTCGATCAAGCTAGGATGGCTTGCCGAGACCACAAAGCAAGGATCACCAAAGCTGAAGACAAGGTCAAGAGATTCGAGGAGACGCGACGAGTAGCTCTAGTCGAGAAGAATCAAGCATACGAGAACATTGAAATGGCGAAGGCAGGGAAATCCGAAGCAGAGAAGTCTAAGCAAAGACAAGCCGACGTTGTTGAGGACTACACACGGCAGGCAAGCGCTGTCGCCCCCGAGCGGGCTTACATACCAGAAGGAGAAACCGTTCGAAGCATCGAGCGCAAATTCGAGTCTATCAGGGAGCAGTTGAGGAAGATCCGCGGCCAACTAGGCGCATCAGACGAGGAAATTCAAAATCGCGCATCACAAGCGGTTCAGGAATACCGGGAGGCTAAGAAGAACCACAAGAGCCTGACCTCGCTCGTGGACGAGTTGAAGAAGGCCCTAATGGATCGGCTGCGCAAGTGGAGAACGTTCCAGCGACTCATCTCTGCCCATGCTCGATGCAACTTCAACTATCTCCTCAGCGAGCGTGGTTTCAGAGGCGAGCTCTTCCTGGACCATAAGGCTAAGAGGCTTCGGGTCCAAGTCGAGCCTGACGAGACAAGGAAGAGCAGCTCGGGACGAAACACGAAGACATTGTCTGGTGGAGAGAAGTCATTCTCATCCATCTGCCTCCTCCTTGCCATCTGGGATGCCATGGGTTCTCCCTTACGATGTCTCGACGAATTCGACGTGTTCATGGACAATGTCAACCGGGCCATCAGCACAAACATGCTGGTAGGTTGCTCTATATCTCGGCAGGGACACGGACGCCTCGCTAACCAATTTTGCAGATCACTACGGCTCGTCGCTCCGTCGGCAAGCAATTTATTCTTATTACTCCCAATGCCATCGAGGGCCGTGCTAAGATTGATAAGGACGTCAAAATCATCAGGTGAGTTTGCATCTCTCGATACCAAGATCAGTGTGAGAACTAACCATATACTAGGCTTACGGATCCCCGGCAACGGCTCCTCGCTAACCCTTAATGTAATTCGGTGTATGTTCAGGGCAGCAGTGATACCCCGTGGGATGTTCGAGCATCACTCTTGTTAGGGGCGTTCGGAGATCGAGTTTTAGGGAGTTGAGGCTCCAGTGTAGTTCTACGAGGTTTCAAAAGTCAGCAGGTCAGCACAGCATGAGGGAAATGATTAGATTTCCGGGTATACACCGTAATAGTGGCTTCATTGCTGTAGTGTACAGATAGTGGCGAGCTATGAAATTCTGAAGCTGTCTTCAACTCGACTGTCGTCGTCGACCGACGAATTGATGTATGAAACGCCATGTCTGTAAAATCCGCATGCCAACTTTATATACATAAAACTTATACACCTGTACTCATACAATCCATCCCACGATACCGATCGAGAGCCATAGGCACTGCTCTATATCCTGACGCCTTTGCTCCGAAGCACATTCACGCCAGCCGAGGCGGTGAAGCCAACCCACTGTGCGACGCCGCCCAGGGCAGTCCCCATCCGGCTCGTCTCGTCGAGGCGCCGTTGCAGGAAGGCCCGGGTCTCGCCGAACCCGGGGGACCGGTCATTGGTCATGAACAGCTCGGACGAGGCGTAGATGACGGACAGCGACCCGCGCTTGGTGTACCACGACGGGTCGACAGACGTGTCACTCGACAGGTAGTAAATCTCATCAGCTAGCAGGGCTAGCTCGCGCAGAGACGCGGGCACGTGCGAGGGCTGCGCCATTACAGCTAGGGCCTAAAGGTTGGAAGGAGTGGTTAGTCATTGGATGGTAGATAGTATGCTGGGGCTAACGGAGAGGACGCGCGACGGAGCGGAGCGGGGTGGAAGTTCATCGAGTCTGGGGACTAAAGACTCGCCTCTTGCCAACGGTGGTTGACTTCCTTATTCCCCAGCAGCCTCTCCCACGTCAACCGCTCGACCTTGTCCGGCACCTGCAACGGCGCGGTAGCCGTCGCCTCGTCGAAGATGGCCTCGCTCCGTGGCGCGAGAGCCTCCCGCTGGGTAACGAGATGGTACCGGATCAGACTGAAGGGTCCCTCGGGCAGCAGGTTCGTGCTGATGTCGAGGTAGCCAGCGTCGCGGGCGCCGAGCGACAGCGCGTGCTGGGTGAAGCCATGCTCGGGCACATGGCGGTAGGCAGCGGACAGGATGGACTTCTCGGCGACGCTGAAATCGCCCGGCGGCGGGGGATGGTCGTAGGAGTGGTAGGATCGATGTAGGACCAGTCCTCCACGGAGGGATTGTTGCGGTAAGTTTCGCTGTTGCTGGTGAGCGGCTTGCCGTAGTAAGGCGGCTAGTCTGCCGGTTGTAGCCCGCGACGGGGCCATTGCGCTCGGCAGGAGAGATGTCTGCCGGGATTATGGACTTTAAATTGGTAGCTAGAAGCTGTCTTACGGCTTGTAGTTGTAAGAGTTGTTAATAGCTTTTGAAGCTCGTGCACTTTTTAGGGATGACGATCTTTAGAGTTTAGACTGTCAAGCGGCCCCAGCTGCCACGGCGGCAGGGCGGGCTGTCGCGGATCGCGCGGGCTCGGCCGCAGCTTTGGCCGGAGATCTCCCGTATGTCGGGTATTACCTAACAGTGCATCCACTATGACAAGGTATATGTACCTAGGTACCTACATTCTCGATATATTCGTACCTTAACACTTACACCGACACATTTCCCATATGTTGAATCTCCAAGCTTCGAGCAACCTAGGACTTACCTACATGTATCCAAGGATGGCCATTCGAGATCAGCCTGGCTTCGTGGCAACATCGAACAAGCCTTGAATAACACATTGTCGCAGCAGAGTGGAGGCATGGGGATGGGTGGAAGTACAGCATCTCACCTCGTCAGCTCCAGCATGGCGGTGTGCCTCTTTTTTAAGCAGCGCAGAAGCATCTTCTAGAACTCATCGGTCGCGCCTCTATCATATGTTCTAAGGAGTTAGTTCGGGGACTTATATTCCTTTAATGGCTGCGAAAACCCTGGTCTGAAATCTGACACCTGGTATAGGCCGGGATTCCATGTGTGGTCGAGATATCTTGGAAGACCGTGATCCTTTCTATTTGTGAATTGAATTCCTATTACGGTTTAGTTTTGTCATTTTGTCATGTCCCTTCTTGTGTTTAGTCCTCTATAGCCTTCCCTTACCCTGGTTGTAGATATCATAGCAAGTCTAAGCTCCTGGCTTATGTTGTACATATAGTTGCTGCTAGCAGCCCTACTAGAATCTGGTAGGGGCGGTCGGCATTCCTATTGGGTTCTCGATTTGCGGAGTAGAGGAAATGTGACGAGAGCGCGTTATGGGTGGGTAGTCAGGAACAGGGGCGAAGTGACTCAGGTTTCTCGTCTTTACGCCACGACTCGGGGGTGGATGGCATTCTATATCGACAACTACCAAACCAGGGTCATGCTAGCAGCAGGAGAACTTTTGTTCTTTAAGATCTCCGAGGACTAGCGAGAATAGCTAAGGGGCTTCGAGGCAGCGAAGAAGCCCCGCTGAATATCCAGCACTTACATATGGAAGTACACCCACCCCCGGCGCTACCCAAGTACTCTGTTGTTGGTGAGAGGAGAATTGAGGTTTGCGATTGGGTAAGTAGATGAGTTACATTGCGCATATCGTTACCTCGCCGCAGAGAGGGCGCGAGTGGGCGTGGGGAACGGCCCTGCATAGGCCAGGCTCTCGCCTTGTTATAAATATATACCTAATATATAATCGAGATAGGCCTAGATCTATAAGTTGGATGGTGTCCATTAGTAAAGAGACAGGTTCATCCTAAACATCTATCCAACGAGGGTGAGATGTAAGTGCTTAGCCCTAGGATAGGATAGGCAGTCTATCTACCGGCACTCCTCTCATTGATTATCAAACAATATGTGATTAAAGCTCGGGGCTCCGGACCTGTCGTGTACCTTCTATTCACGGGCGAACCCTGTATGTGATGCTACGAGGCCTTGGGCAGTCCTAGCTAGGAGAGGACTGATCTGGTAACACTACATCTGTTGTGCCACCACAGCGTCGCGGCTGAGAAGAAATATTGGCTCCAGGTCCTAGAGGAGCGGCACTTAGTGAGTAGACACGTCGCCAATCACGGCGCAAGTCTCTCTGGGCGTGAGAATAGGGGATGTTCCTTTATAGCCTAGCAACCAAGTCGTGGATTCGGTAACCATGATGTAGATTGCCCTGTATCATTACACAAAACTGTCTCGAGTGTCAATACTGCCAGTAGGGGAACAGGGGGTCTTTCTGCCAGGATGCAGCTCGCTAGAAGCAGTATCAATTCTCCGTGGCGGTGAGCTTGGTGAGCTTGGTTAGTGGACTTTCCAGTGCCGCGTGCCTGTTTAAATTGAATCTACACGGCACACTTCGGGATTTATTGGTAGCGTTGTAGGTACTATCTAGGGTTCTTGGAGACACCACTTATCCACGACGGCGTTAGATTTCAGAGCTCTTTGTGGTGACGGCAACGGCTGCTTAAACTTGTGAAGAATAGGTAGTAAATATCACAGGTATTCTAGTATAGCCCTCTAAATTCTAATGATGTGAAAGGTTCTATTACCAGCTAAGAGTTCGACTACCTATACCTACATGTAAGTACTGCGACGCGACATGGAACAGGAGGTAAGAGTCAGAGTTATGACTTACAGCACCACATGAGCTTGCTATCGCATAGCTTAACCTGCAAGGGCAAATTGTCATAGTGTCTATCTTTGATGCCAGGAGAAATGGCAAAGTGCAAGTCGATGATTGGCCAATATCCAGGCTGAGCAGGCTTCCACTCATGGTGACGACGGCGGGTGCTATTACACAACAGGCGTTAGGAGGCGCTTCCTAGCATATAGGACAGCAAGACTAGCACATAATAAATATGAAGAGGTTTCCGTAATAATCCAAACTCGAGGAGGCATTGTGTGTACTGTTCGGAGCCGAGGACCACAGAGACTTGGTTCACGCTGCAGGCGACCATTTAAGGACTAACCCTGGGCTTTGTAAAAGTGACAGGTCAGAAAAGAGAGGTAAGGAAAAGGAAAAACCGACCCGGGCTCTCAAGTCTTTTATGGACTCAATTGTCGTGACCCAAGACGCCTGACGGGCGGAAATACAAAAAGCCTGGGCTGGCGAAGGGGATATCGGGAATGCTACACCTATTATATATCGACCAACACAACCCGGTAGAAGCAAGGCTATGTACGTCCTGCGTACTGCGAGCTTGCTTGCTTGCTTGCGTGCTTGCATGCTCTCCCGCGTACCCTGGATTTGGATGCGACTGTGACAGCGATCCTGGGACGTAGGTAGAGGTAGAGGTAGAGGTAGAGGTAGAGATAGAGACATGGGCTGGCGTAGCGGGCCGACCTCTCCAATGCGATGGTCACGGCACTAGCCGCCGTTGGGCGGTGCGTGCTGGCTTGCTTGCTTGCTTGCATCGACCAATTTATGATTTGCTCTTCTCGACATGACATGCGTATGTGCGTGAAGATTCGAATCGTGGGCCTATCTGATGGGAACTTGTCCAGATACGGATCCATGGTGGTGGGTAGGAATAGAATGGATGCCCTAGAGTGGAACAGCGTAATAAAGACGTTTAAGAATCCAGAGACTCGCGGAGCTTTGGCCACTCCGGCCGGGGACCCGGTGGAGTTGTAGACGACCTACATGTAGGTATCTATCACTGTATTAACTCCATGAGTAGCCCTTTTCATTTTTATAAGGCCGTCTAGGTACTCCAGACTCGTGTTATGCTGTCTTTGCCTTATAGACATATGTTCACGATACCCTCTGACTCGCTTTATCTATACCTAAAGCTGTCAAAGGGGTACCAGGCAAATATATGTGTACACGGTCGGATAGGTACATAAAGATACAGTACCTGTGGAATTATCAAGAGCGCCAAGGTCTCCTCCACATGGATTCAGAGCGGAAACCATTCCATCACTAGGATGTACATCGCCTATGTGCTTCTGCAAGTACGTATCTATGCATTGCTTGAATAATCTATTCGTGTGTAGGCATATGGTTGCCTTATGCACGTCTCCTTAAGGACAGATGGCAAGGCCACCTATAATATTGCGAGGCAGTTAGGGATCGTCGATTCGAGGTAGATGGATAGGCGTATAATACTGAATATAGATTTCTGATCTAAGCTCGACGGAGCGGACTGGCCCATAACTTTTCAGCACAACCAGAAGATATATGTACCTTCGGGGCATATGCAGAAGTACTACCTAGGTACAGGTAATAGTACCTACGTGTAGGTAGGGCTATGTAGGTAGTCTGTCAGCACCCGCAGACGATGTCCCTGAATCCCGGAACTAAGCCTGCGGAAGAGGCAACGAGAGCCTGCCTTATCTCTCTTAGATGTCTAATCCTCCCGGTCTCGAGCTACACTCTTTGTTAATTGTGGCGATTGAGCGGCTCATCCCATTCCCGGACGAATAGCATGTTGGGTTGGAATGTGTACGCACGCAGGTATCAGAGTTACCTTACAAGTGACCTTACATTCCTCGAAACATCTCGGGTTGCAACCTTGGCGTATCTTGCAGGTCCACCACCACACCTACTATGTTAGAAAATCACAAAGACGCTCGAAAATCATAGGGCACGACTGCAGCCATTGGTGGCTCAGGGAAGTAGCTTCGTTTTCGACCGGTGTAGAATTTCCATACCTATCATACATGTCGAAACAGCCACGTAAGCTGTGATAAGTTCGCCTGGCTTGCGCAGTAAACTTATGAATTGGAAGACCGATATACGAGATAGGCTTTATGCATGCATGCGGTCAGAGGTTCGCAGTAGATGGTTTTATGTCGAGGTGGATGTGGGATATTAGATGTATATATGCAGGATGTGATACTTGAATCACAAGTACTGGTGGAATATAATACTGCTGCAGCCAAGGTACCTAGATCACACATATACAAGTACATAGGTAGACACCTGGAGGGCCGAGGTCTATTGCTTGGCAGTACAATGTATGTTGTATGTATGGAAACAGAATTTATAAGATTAATGGATCTAAAAGAAACAAAAGACGAGAAACACGTGCTTGACCAAACATGTAGGTACGTACAGTAAGAAAAACGCTAGGCACGGTAAGTGGGGACTGTATCTAGAATAGGCATGGTCAGTACGTATAACATTGGTAGGTTTGCATTTGTGGTAATAATCACGATTACGGGGCTAGTTTTTGTCTCCCCGAGCGCCCGGTCCCCCAAAACGGACCAACCACAAGCTAAATTCAGCTGACTCGGACGCGGTAATCATTTCTCCATTTTGGGGGCCAGTTTTCCAATCAACGTCGTTTTCAGCCCAGTTCAACAACAACCAGCATTAACCAGCATTCATCGAACCGCATCTCCCCAGATTTTTCCCTCCCCTTTCCTATTCTCGTCGATATTGGGACTGGTACCCTCTCCTGCAGCAAGCATATCACCTTCACCATCAAGTTCAGGTACGTACGTATGAGAAGCCGCCGGCCATCTGGTCGCATATGCACAACCCTCCCACACACCCCCCAGCTCTGCTTTTTTCGTCCTTTATTTTTATTTTATTGTGTGTTTTATTTTATTCCCACAGCCTTCTGCACACACCGGCAGCCACTTTCTGCACACGTCGCGCGACACCAGGCAAACAGGGCATCGCTTTACCTAACCTAACCTCGCCTCACCTCACCTCTCCTAGATTTACGTCTAGGAACAAGAAACACGTCGCGCTTCTAGCCTCATCCACTACCTACGCGTTTCTTCGTCTGTGTGCTGCCTGTGTCCTACTACGCGTCTCCAAGTTGCCCGTGGCTGCTGCTGCTGCTACTTTTGGTACTTGGTGCTGGGTACGTTCGCGCCGGTGCTTGTCAGTTGTGTCGTTTTCTCCTGCATACCTTGCCTATCCGTATACGGGACCAGCCTAGACCTCCTTCTGTCAGCGTGGTCGGGTCTCTGTACAATGCGAAGGCAGAGGCGCTGAATCACACCGATACAAGCACACTTGTACCTCTGGCTTTTATTATCCTTATTATTCTCTCTTGCCTTAGTACTGCATACTGTCCCCCCTTTTTTATTCCCTCTCAGCTAGCGAGGGTCCCAACCCGTCGTGTCTTATCCCCCGAAAAAGATTCGACGTACTCCTTGTCACTTCGAAAGCTCACCCCTCCAATACAGGTTTACTTGCACCCTTCCTGACCTACCAGCGCCTTCGTCGGTACATTACTCTCGGCGGAGCAAAGAGAAGAAGAAAAAATCTTCCCAGACAAGGCGGCTAAGCTCGACAAAGTCGTTCCTGAACCTATTCGGCCATGGGTAAGTCCACACACCATCTTTTTGATATCTCGGAGCAACACAAACACGTCTTTTTTCCCCTTCTTTTCTTTCTCTATCGCAATCACGAGGCCTCGCGTACTTTTCAAGCTTCTCTATCTCTCTCTATCTTGCTTGCTTGCTCGTTCCCTCGCTCGCTCGCTGGTTACCTCTCTTTTCTCTCTGTCATATCCACATCCCACACTACCTATCCTACTTCGTACATACCTACATACGTATATACTACCTACTCCTACACTCGCATAACGCCCCCGGCCGTCGAATCAGACCCGGCCCCGGGCTACCTCTCTCACGGTATTCCTACCAACCAATCTTGTCTGGAAGCATAAAACAAATGCCTCTGCGACGTGTTACTACCTACACTGCCTTCACACATCTGGGCTTGTAACAGCCCACAGCATTACCCGCTTCCCGCTTCCCTATTCCCTATTCCCACCTTCTCCCACCCCACCATCACCCAATCACACTCTTTACCTTGCCCTCTCGTTCGACTCACTCCCCCAGTTTTCCTATCCTCACTCACCTGCCCTTTGTGCCGTTTTATACAAGCCGCAACCCATCCCGAGGCCTTTAATACGCCGCGCTTTCCCCCCACCCCCGTCCCTGGACGCTTTCCTTTCCCGATCCACTAACGGTCTGGCCTCTGGAACACCCCCCGTATGCAACTACGGCCCGCCAAATTGTCACAATCGACTGTCATTAATAGCTTGCCTGCTCTTTCTTTCTATATTCGTTCCTGCTTTGAGATCTCGTCTTCTAACTCACGATACTTTCAACAGCTGATTCCGGAGATACCTACCGCCCTGTTAAGGTGAGTTCTGATAGCCCTGCCGGGTTTCCGCGTCTGGGGCGCGGTTCCATCGTCTACTATCCCCAATCAGTCACAAACCTGTCCATTCGCCCTACGCCAGCTTCGGCTTGTTGGTTATTTGGAGCAGCGGCAAAAACTTTAAATCAGAACCAGCCTGTGGAAAGATATTATTTTTCTCTCTTCTGTATCTGACAGGTGCTTCCCACGTCATTCCCCCTTGCTCTTGAGCTGGAGAGGGGCACCAGAGACAATCCTAGCTCGGGCCCTCGATATAAAGTTTGCTGCTGCTCCAAAGTACCTGCATGCAAGTTCTCGAACGCTGTGCCCTCTCCTCTCTCCGACTTGGAGGATTTTAGGATTTCACAGAGACCTCTCTTGCCATATCTCGGCGAGTGTTTTCTAAAAACAATCTTCTGGCACATGACAGCTGCCCCTTGCTTGCAACCTCCCGACTGACTGGGCCAGCGAGCTATTTTCTGCTTCTAATGTCATTCATTCCCCGCCCAGATGCTGACGAGTCGCAGCGCGAGAGATCCCGCTCTCCCCGACGTGGTCGTTCGAGGAGTCCAGGCCGTTCAGGTCGCCGTCGATCCTATTCGCCGCGTAGCCGGTCTCGAAGCCGGGACGACTATCGTAGATCGGACAGGCGATCGCGATCTCCCATGACTGGAGCTGGGGCGCCAGTTGGAGGATCAGGTTCGGGCTACGGTGGACCACCGCAACGGTCTTACGAGGAGCGTGCAGCTGCGCGGGAACAGATGATGAATAACATTCGCGAGACGTCCCAGCAGGACCGCCGTGTCTACGTAGGCAACCTGTCTTACGACGTAAAATGGCACCACCTCAAGGATTTCATGCGACAGGGTGGGTCACTACTTCTTCCACCTAGCTCTCTTTGTCGGAGGGAAGTTGGAAGTGCAACGCTTGGGAACTTACGGCTAACATGGATGTGGTTTGCAGCTGGAGAGGTTCTCTTCGCCGATGTTTTACTCCTTCCGAATGGGATGTCTAAGGTGGGCTTCTACACGTGATTCATGGCTGGTTTTCTCTTTGGTTCCTTCTCCTCTGGCTCTTGTTGGAATTGATGGATTGACGGGTTGGGACCTTGTCCGCGGGTTTTTGTAGGGATGCGGGTAAGTAAAGCACTCTCATGCGAGCCGGGAAGCTTCCAAAGCCGTCTTTGCTAACTTTGACTCAGAATTGTGGAATATGCTACAAGGGAGCAGGCACAAACAGCTGTCCAGACTCTCAGCAATCAAAATTTGATGGGCCGACTCGTCTACGTTCGTGAAGTAAGGCAAACATCCAATGTTCGTGGTGGTGTGGTAAATGCTGAAGCTGAGATTAGGATCGCGAAGCGGAACCACGATTCATCGGCGCAACCGGAGGCCGCGGCGGATACAGCGGCGGCGGAATGCAAGGCGGCTACGGCGGAGGTGGAGGTGGCTATGGTGCCGGTGGTGGTAGCGGTGCTCCTGCTGCTGCTGGTGGAGGCGGCGGCGGCGGCGGTATGGCTGGTGGCAATCGCCAGATCTACGTGTCCAACGTTTGTCCATTCCTCCCATTTCCCTCTTTACGCTAATTTAGGTCACCGATTCTGTTATTAACTTTACCTACAGCTTCCATATACCGTGGGCTGGCAAGACCTCAAAGACTTGTTCCGCCAGGCAGGTCAGTTCCCCCGCTCTATAGCTACTAAGTACTGTGGATCGAGAGTTAGGCAGCTGACATTTAGCCGCGATAGCTCGAAATGGCCAGGTGATACGAGCCGATGTCCATTTAGGCCCAGATGGTAGACCTAAGGGGTCCGGAATCGTCATGTTTGAGCATCCCGAGGACACCCGCAATGCTATTCAACAATTCAACGGTTTCGAATGGCAAGGCCGCATGCTCGAGGTTCGCGAGGACCGCTTCGCTCACCAAGGATTAGGAGGCTACGGCCGAGGCGGCTTCGGTGGCCGTGGAGGCTTCGGTGGCTCATACGGCGGAGGTCGCGGAGGCTTTGGCGGTGGTCGCGGTGGATTCGGCGGCGGCTACGGCGGCGGCGGCGGCGGCGGTCGTGGAGGCTATGGTGGGCCCGCTGCTGGGGGTGGTGGCGGTGGATACGATGCCAACACCTCTACCCCAGCGGCACCGAACCCATTCACCGACTTCGCCACAGCCGGGACTGACCCAAGCGAGACCATTTACGTCCGCAACGTAAGCTCGCATGATAGCCCTAGATATTTCAGAGCACGGTTACTAACAACTCCTTGCTCACTAGCTTCCCTGGTCTACTAGCAACGAAGATCTCGTTGAACTCTTCACCACGATTGGCAAGGTCGAACAAGCCGAGATTCAATATGAACCCAGTGGCCGATCTCGAGGCACCGGTGTAGTTCGCTTCGACAGCGCCGCGACTGCAGAGACATCCATTACAAAGTTCCAAGGCTACCACTACGGCGGGCGACCTCTCGGCCTGAGCTATGTCAAATATGTCGCTCCCGGCGGAGGCGACAGTATGGAGACGGATGTTCATGGCGGGCTGACTCAAGATCAGATCATGTAGGAGGATCGATTTCTGTCCGCCATAGTCCAGGCGGCGTAACCCATCTCTCGACGGTCACATCATCAGCACTAGACTCATCATTCGCAAACCACAAGATAATCTTCATGGAGGTTGGGCCGGACGGGACGGGCGGGCCGTGTCCGCTCTTGCATATGTGTATTACTTACTTACCCTTTGAGTTTCCTCTCTTTACTTCGGCTCTCGTTTTCCATTTTCTTAACCTGTACCCCACCTCCCTTCTGGCAGAGGCGACATTCCAAGGTTCTCATGGTGAAGAACCGGCGGGATCGAAGATAATCATTATCAACGAGGAGCTCCGCCATTAGCAGTATTCATGGGAAGTGGAAACGGCTTATTTCCGGAGTGATGATTCGTTGTCGACCGACATAGACATTAGGGTGGGGGCAATCGATGCTCCGCGTTTGGCAGGACACAAAAAAGGCCTTTCTTTTATCTCTTGCGTTGTTATTAAAAGGCGGGTATCGGGATCACGATGCCCCATAAGGAAATGACAAAGCTCGAGACGTTTCAAAATTCTAGATTGTACCCAACGAATAGCATTCTGATTTTCCAGATTGGGTGGTGGCGTGCCGGATCGGCTTCACCCAGAGGCAACAGCCAGGCTCTATTTCGAGTGAGAAAGGTATGGGAATTGGTGTGCGTCTTCAGTGGTACGTGTCGGCTATCACAAGCTGGTTTAATATGTGCAGGTCCTAAAAGCTGGCTTGGTTTAACGTCTGTGTAATCGCGTGTGACTAAGGTGGCAGAAGACAGAGTCATTTGGTGACGGACCTGGAATTGTGGCTGCGTTGCCTATGCAAACACGGGAGTGAAAGCATATAGCAGCATTCCATGTGGTCCTCAGTGATATAACATATTTGGTGTTGAATATGATATCTGTCTAAGCTCTGGGCAAATCTCAAGGGGCGTTCATTCCCATCACGCTCCATGGGGATGATTCTTCGCATAATGAAACGAGATGTGATTGCTTAGGACATGAGTTCCAACATACCGAAATTTTGTGACAACACATCTAGTGAAAATGGTAGTCTTCTACTCTGAAGGCGTTGACTCTTCCAGCTTCTTCGCTATGCCTTACAACGAGTTAAATGAAACGATTAGTTAGACCTGTCTTATAGAATATGATTCATATATCTCTATCCTTAAATGTCTTCCGAGTCTCATCCCAATACGTCTACTCTACGTACTTACCTATAGAATAGCATTTTTGACTACCTAATAGACAGCAGACCAAGATTCACGCCGTCGCGCTACAAACTCAGAACGAGCCTTGCTAGAGGACATAACCACGAATTACCATCGAGGAGCCACCGCGACAGGGGGGACCTTCTCCGTCCTCCTGACAAGAGTCGATGTGCGAGATCCATTATCGACGATGTGTCGTTTGCAAGCTGGTATGGAAAAAGCTTAAGAAGCTTGCCAGCTGCGACAGTCAGGATCTAGCTGCACAATGTCCAGAATATCTCTGCATGTACGTCGGCAACCCCCGCAAACCTGTCAAGAGCGAATGTAGAAGCTGTGGGGAGGCCCGGGAGCGACAGGAAACCCTTGATGAGGAAAGCGAGGATACTGCTACCGGCGAGTAAAGCACTGCTGCTATGGCGAGCAGAAGATGACTACCGTCCATTGCGTGCGGGTTTAGAAGAGGATATATGCCTGATTCGGCGGTGGGAAGTAGTTTTTATTAAGGCGTTTAAGCGGGATCCGACGCAAGATTTCTGCCAGTGGCGACTCGTGCCTAGGCTCACTGCTCATCACCACCAGCTCGTATCTATCTAAGCCCGATAGACACTTATAGACTCTGGTTCCTCGCAGCCTGTATGGAAGGAATAACCAGTCGTGCAGGCGATGGCGTCTGGTCTAGATCTACACATATAGCGGCGCACGAGACACTATGTTGATATGGCAAGTCCTAGGCTAATCCCTAGAGAAGGGAGGTGGTTGACGATAGATAGATGATAATGCGGAGATCATGAACCAGTAGCAGTAGCAGCGCCCTTCTTCTTCTTTGCCTTGCCCTTCCTCTTGCTGCGATCCCTCGGCTTCAACGTGGTCATGCCCGACTTGCACACCTCAGCGTACCTCTCAAAAAAAGTAGGAAGCGATTCAGGCTCGACTACAGTCGACAGCTTGATCTTGTCTTGGCGGCGTTCCCTGCCTTTGGCGTTCGTTGCTCTAATGACCACGGGCATGGGTCTCGAGGGGTGCAGGTCGGGAAATATAGTATCGCTCGTCGACTCGGGTAGAGGCTGGTCGTAGGATACTAGATGAGACGAGACAATCAGATTTAGACGCGAACTACCATGTAGCCATGGAATAGACTATACATCTCTTCTGGACCAGGACTACGGAGCCGTGGTCTTTGCCTTTCCTCTTGTCGAAGAGCTCGGTGAGCTTAACGAAGAACTGCGGGAGATTGGTTAACAATAGGTTTTCTAGGTACTGGAATATCTACAGCATAACATACCTCATCATTGCTTAGGTGCCCCATCGTAATGTAGATGACGGGGTAATAAAAAGAATGTTGAGATTTGGCAACTCTCTGCCCCGCATACAACGGCGATGTTCGTTACTGTTCTGTTAGTGAGAAGAATAAAAGGCTGGAGATTCGCGCACAGCCAAACAGGAACGTGCAGGGTCTGAGGGTATAAGGTTCCCGCAGTGGGGCACAATATGTACCTATGATGTATTGTACGAAGTACATATGTACGTACTTTGTACCTTATGATGTACCTCATGATGTTATGTACCTAGGCTAGTACCTCTACGACCCCACTATTATCCATACTCACTAGGTATTCTTAGAAATTATTTTTTCGAGGCATCGACTTTTCTTTTATATCACAATCCCTGGGATCACAAGGAAAAGCTACCTTACACCCAATTCTCTCAAAGATGGCATCAGGATCTAAGCGGAAGTTGTCATTACCTTCATCGCTTTTGAAAGAACTTGAAGCCGAACAGCCCTCGTCTTATGCCAAAGGCAAAGGGCGGCCAAAGAGGCAGCTCTCGAGAAGGGAGCAGCGTAAGGCCCAGCGCGTTCAGAAAAGACAGACTCGCCGGCCACAACCACGCCAAACCTCTGAATCGCGGCAAGCCAATAAGCGCATCTCTTCTCCGCCCAGTGACTTTTCTGAGGATGATGACTTAGACGAGGGTGACAATGGAAACGAGCTTGACTTCGAATTCGACTCTGAGGGAGACGGTGATGAGAGCGCCGAAGACCAAGAGTCAAATCAACCTCATATCTCCAAGTCGGCGCAGAAGAGGTTTACTCAGGACGATGCAGAGATTGCAGACCTGGAGAGGAAACTAGGGTTAAAGGGCAGAAAGTCTCTTCCTCAATCATTCCACGACGACGGCCTCGGCGACCTACTTGATGGTCTGGACGAGGAAGGGGAAGAAACCAGCACACTCTCCAGGAAAAAGCGCAAGGTGGAAGCAGACGAGTGGTTGGCCCAGAAAAGGAGAAAAGCCGAAGCAGTCGCCAATGAAATCACCGGCGGCCGCGATGACGATGAAGGAGAAGATGACGGTGGTGTAGATAGCGGTTGCAGTGATGATTTGGACGACGAGCATCTTTCTGGGCTAGACGATGAATCCGAATTAGACGACTTCGACAATGGTGAGAAGGAGCCTGAGAATGACGGCGACGATGTCTTTGAAGGCTTATCAGACGATGATCAACCTGTACCCGTGCGACCGCAACGAGAAAACCCTTATGTTGCTCCCACAGCGGGAGTGGCAAAATACGTTCCGCCGTCTTTGCGTAGGCGGTCCGGCTCGGGCAACGAAGCAGACACACATCTTCGACGGCGTGTCCAGGGGTTGATAAATCGGCTAACGAACGACAACATGGTTGGCATAGTCAAAGACTTTGTGGCTTTATACGACGCAAACCCGAGGCAAACAGTTACCTCCACCATCGTCGATCTCGTGCTAGCTCTAGTGTGTTCGCCCGAGAAGCGACCAGACTCTTTCTTCACCATGATAGCTGGGTTTATTGCGGCGATGCACAAAGTCATGGGTATGGCCGTGAGCGCCTACTTTGTCCAGCAGCTCGTTGAAGTCTTCAGCCAACACTACGAAAAGGCATCCGGCGACCAGTCAGACTCTGGTTCGAAGCATCTTATTGCTTTATTTGCTGAACTTTACAACATGCAGGTTGTTGGTTGCAACATAATATTTGATTATGTTCGACTCTTCTTGGGCAAGCTCTCCGAGCTCAATACGGAGCTTCTTCTACGGGTCATCCAGCTATGCGGACCATCCCTGAGGCGCGACGACCCCCGTGTGCTAGGGGATATTGTCAATAGCGTCAAGCCGACGAACTCGAATAACATGTCGGTTAGAACAAGCTTCATGATTGACGAGATGAAGAAGTTACAGAGCAACAAAACGAAAGCAATAACTCGTAACAAAGATGTCGCGGAACAGCGAACTCAGCTCAGGAAGCGAATTGCCACTTTGGGTGGTTCTCAAGATGTCCAGCCTCTCCGTATCGGCCTTAAGGATATACAGGATGCTGATAAACATGGAAAATGGTGGCTTGTCGGGGCTAGTTGGTCTGGCCATGGTGGCTCTGACGACCGAGGCGGAGCTCTAAGTAAAAAGGTTGACACTGATGATGCCGACGAGATGATGAAATTTGGCGAGGACGACCTGGGTATTCCGGACCTTTGGCAGCTCGCCAGGGAGCAAGGATTCAATACAGAGGTACGGCAACGTATCTTCGTTGCCCTACACGCGGCTACAGATTACGAAAACGCCGAACTCCTCATTCGGAAGTTGAGGCTCAACAAGCATCAGCGGAAAGAGATACCCGAAGTGATCGTCCGTAGCAGCGAACGGCAGTCTCAGTATAACCATTACTACACGCTAGTGGCTACCAAAGTCACCGGGGACCGCGAATTGTCGTTCCAATTGCGGCGCTGTCTGACGACGCGACTCAGGAAGATGGGAGAAGACATTGACATTGGCGACGGAGATGATTTTGATGGTGAAGACGCTGCCGACTACGACATGCGATGGGTGTACAACACGGCCAAGATGTACGGGTCTCTGGTGGCCAACCGGTCTCTGCGACTAGCGGACATAGTCAAGTACCGCAATCTCGCGATGCTGCAGGAAAAGGCGCACATGTTCTTCGAGGTGATGCTGATATCGATGCTCCAGGAAAGCAAGCGCGACGGGTTGAGGGAGGTTTTCAGCGGCCTAGATGCCGACCATGCGCGAGGGGTGCAGTACTTCTTGAAGAAGAAGGTACGTCAGACGGACCTCCTCAAGAACAAGAAGGAGAAGAGCGCGATCAAGAAGAGCTGCGAGGCGGCGGATCAAGTTCTAGCCAGTCTACTGACAACGGAGTGAAGGAGTGGGATAGTGTAAGCTGACTTGGGTTATCGCTCTGTCTCTATGGAATAGTACAACTAAATATATGGTAACGATTTGGCTCGACCTCGTCGCCTCTTGTTGCATATTCGGTTGTTACGTACCTAGGTATCTCTCTCTTGCACTACATACTACATGCATGTGTTTGTTTGTATATGAGGTTTATGCGTCTAGATTGGCGACTTTGACGATTTTTAGGTAATCCCGGGATGTTAACGGTTATTTTCGGAGTTACGGCGGAAAATGGCGAAAATGAACCGTTACCTTGAAGATCCACCCTTGGAATTTATTGTTGGGTTTCGGTACGTACACAAGATACGTACCGTTGACGTTCCGTCAATCCATCCATGTCCCCCATGTCCAGACGCCCGGACCTCCAAAATTTCCAGATCAGCAGCAACTCCCAAAAAAACATCCGGCAAATCTAAATCTTTCGCGAACACCTATTACTCATCTCAACTCGACACTTTTCCCCCCCAATTGAGATATACCCTCTCTTATTTTTTTTTTGCTTTTGTTTGTTGTTGTAGACAGGCAGACTAGGCAACTCCTTTTCATATACACACATACACATATACACACGATGCTGGCCAGTCGTTTAATACCGCGGACCGTTGTCCGATCTGCCATCCGCACTCCTTCGTAAGTAGTAGCTGAGCTTGAGCTTCGAAAGCTCTTCTCAAAAGAAATAATAAAAAATAACTCGCTTGTCCCGCTAACCCGAATCTCGACATCAGTCTCCCTACAGTAGTCGCCCCCCTATCGCGATGGAGAAGGGGCTATGCTACCGAAGCAGGTCAATATTCCCTCGTCGCCATTCCCCGAAGGCCCTTATCGCTAACTAACTCGGCGCAGAGGAAAAGGATCTTGTCATCATCGGCGGTGGAGTGGCCGGATACGTCGCTGCCATCAAGGCTGGTCAGGAAGGCTTAAAGGTTACTTGTATTGAGAAGCGCGGCGTACTCGGCGGCACCTGTCTCAACGTTGGCTGTATCCCTTCCAAATCCCTTCTCAACAACTCCCACCTGTACCACCAGATCCTTCACGACACCAAGCCTCGTGGTATCGAAGTCGGCGATGTCAAGCTCAACCTGCAAGCCATGATGAAGGCGAAGGACACCTCCGTCACCAGTTTGACCAAGGGTATCGAGTATCTCTTCAAGAAGAACGGCGTCGAGTATATCAAGGGCACCGCCTCCTTCGCTAGCGAGCACGAGATCAAGGTCCAGCTGAACGACGGCGGCGAGACGAGCATAGTCGGTAAGAACATCCTCATCGCCACCGGTAGCGAGTCCACCCCGTTCCCCGGGCTCGAGTTCGACGAGAAGCGCGTCGTCACCAGTACCGGCGCCCTGGCCCTCGAAAAGGTTCCCGAGAAAATGATCGTCATCGGCGGCGGCATCATCGGTCTAGAGATGGGCTCCGTGTGGTCGAGGCTAGGCGCCAAGGTTACCGTCGTCGAGTTCTTGGATCAGATTGGTGGCCCCGGAATGGACGGCCAGATCGCCAAGGAGGCGCAAAAGCTCCTGAAGAAGCAAGGCATAGAATTCAAGCTCGGCACCAAGGTCGTCAGCGGTGACAACAGCGGCGAGAATGTCAAGCTCGAGGTCGACTCTGCCAAGGGTGGCAAGCCCGAGACCGTAAGCTTCATCCCTGCGCGCACACGCGCGTAGACCCTACTGCTAACCCTAAATCCTTCTTGCAGTTCGAGGCGGACGTCGTCCTCGTTGCCATCGGCCGTCGCCCGTACACTGCCGGGCTCGGCCTCGAGAACATTGGTCTAGAGCTCGACGAGCGCGGCCGTGTTGTCATTGACTCGGAGTACCGGACCAAGGCTTCGCATATCCGCTGCATCGGCGACTGCACATTCGGACCTATGCTTGCGCACAAGGCTGAAGAAGAAGCCGTCGCTGCCGTCGAATACATCAAGAAGGGTTACGGCCATGTCAACTACGGCGTCATCCCGTCGGTCATGTACACGCACCCCGAGGTCGCGTGGGTCGGCCAGAACGAGCAGGACCTCAAGAAGGAGAACATCCCGTACAAGATCGGAACTTTCCCCTTCAGCGCCAACTCGCGCGCCAAGACCAACTTGGACACGGAGGGTCTGGTCAAGATGATCGCCGACCCCGAGACAGACAGGCTGCTAGGCTGCCACATCATCGGTCCCAACGCCGGCGAGATGATTGCCGAGGCCACGCTCGCCCTGGAATACGGCGCGTCGACGGAGGACATCGCGCGTACGTGCCACGCCCACCCGACGCTAGCCGAGGCCTTCAAGGAGGCCGCCATGGCGACGTACTCGAAAGCCATCCACTTCTAATGGTGCCACGTGTAAATAATAGAGCGGGTAGACTGGGACAAAACGAACACCAAACATTAGGAGGGTCTTAGCATCGGTGTAATGGTGCGTGCGTGTACATTAAATACAACATGTCTATGTGTGGGCGAAGTGAAACTACGTATTTCGAGAAGAGCATTGACCGAGGCCATTCTTATATCAGAGTGTATACGTGCCGGGATGCCCTTTTATGTGTTGCTGGCGAATCCTTGTTAGACTTGGTAACCCATCCCTTCTCCTGTTGATAGGTGTTATATCGTGAAAGTGCGAGGCGTCTGACTCCTCCGGGGAGTACGAATATCCACGCAACTAAGAATATAGATTATGTCTTCACATCTCTAATGATAATCTAGTTGTCAGACCATGGCCATGCATTGCGTTCAGATACTACCTTTTGCTGAGTACGCGACAGTGTAAAACCGCCTACAACCACTGACATCTCCCGATGACATCGAATCCGGTAAATAAGAAAGATGAGGTAGATAATAGAGGACATCATGAACGGTATAATATTTCTATTACTTCTAGATAGATGGCTTTTCTTCTGTGCCAGCCGTCTGTTCGCCAACTTGAACCGCTTCAGCTGCCCTGAGCGCTTTGGTGAAGATATATTTGAGGTCGTCTTCCAACCCGACACTCACACGAAGCAAGTCGGGGTTAACACCAAAACTGGCAGCCCACTCTAGCTCCTGGTAGTGCGCCAGAACTACGTACGGCGATGTCAGCGTGAAGTTGGTGCCCAGGCTTGGCCCCTTGGCCGTCTCGAGCGCGTCGTAGAAGGCCATGGCGTGCGCCTTGGTCTTCAGCGTGCACGAAAGTAACCCTCCGTATCCGCCGTTAGGCAACCTGCAAGCTTCGTAGTTATGCCGCGACTCGTTGTACTTGGGGTAGTAGACCTTGGTGACAAGGGGGTGCGCCGTCAGGACTTCGCAGATAGCCTCGGCGTTGGCGTTGACCCGGTCGATGCGCGACCTGAAGTCGCGACTATTGCGCTCCATGAAGATGACATCCTCCGCCCAGTACGTGTCCTCGAAATCGGCCGTCATGACGCGTTTCAGCGGGTCGTAGTACCGGCTGTTCGGGTTAAGGATTATGCTGCCGCCCATGACGTTGCAGTCGCCAGAGAAGATCTTGGTTAGACTGCTCACGACGACGTCGGCGAAGGGAAGCACATTCACATTGACAAACGTGCCGACCGTCTCGTCCACCACCACTGCAAAATCGTACGTGTCGGCCAGTCGCCGGATGCGCACGAGGTCGGGGCAGGTCAACAAGGGGTTGCCGGGAAATTCGCAGAAGAGGCCGAGGAACCTCTCTCCGCTCTGCAGACGGCTCTCGAGGTCATCCAAGTCAGCGGAGGAGCCGCGGCCGTAAAAGATGGCGCCGGGGCCGAACTTTTGTAGGATTTTGAGAGTGTCCACATACGGGAACCCGAAGTTAATGCTCTTTCGAGGTTCACGTGCCTTTAGGAGGGCCTGGTGTGTGGTGAAGATGGCGTTCATGCCGCAGGGGACTAGGTATATATCATCCTCCTTGAAGTTGGAAATCCCACGGGCATTGGAGTCCATAGTCGGGAAAGAGGTGGTGCTATTCAGGTCGATATCCGTAGTCAGGACGCCGGCGATGCGGCGCCTGATGGCAGACTTGGCATTCGGGACTAGAGAAAGGTCAAGATTCCTCCCGTATCGTTCTTCCAAGAACCTAGAAGTTTCCAATGTATCCGTTGTGTCATCATCAGTGGACGAGTCAGACTTGACGGGATAATGGCGGCGGTAATGCGCCCCGTTGGTCTCATTTAGACCGTCTTCGATGGGGGCTGTCCGCTGGTACCTTTTTGGTCCACGACATAGCTTCTGTTGCAGCGCGCGGGGCGAAGATGCCTTCTCCTCGGGGATCAGTATATTCGCCTTAAACAACCCGTGACAGAACTCGGCGCGGCGACTGGACACGCCGTCGCCAGAGTGCTGCCAGTATTGCTTGGCAAATGGAAATGCCTCGGCACTGCACAGAATAGCGGAGATAGACGGCGTGGCAGACTGCAGGGCCTCTGGGGCCTTCTTGGCCGGGTCTAGCACTAGATGAAGAACGTCAAGGTTGGTCAAAGCAGACTGGGGGGCTTTGTCTCGGATGAAGTCGAGACATCGGTTTGCCGTCTTCCTGGTCGGGAAGAGCATGGCTTGCTGGTTGGCCGTCCCATGCTTGGCGGTTATGTCGTGGCTAAAGGCTTGGATGCTCTTGTGAATGAAGAACCTGGGGTAGCCGGTCGTCATGACGCCGAGGACCCATTGCTCACCCTCTTCATAGCCTACGTTCGCTTTCCACGTGGGAAGTGAAACGCTCACGGCCTACAAAGCATATTAGAATCTCAATCTCACGATATATGATACGGCAATGACTCACGTGAGCAGTGTTGGGAGGTATCGAGTCTCCTAGTTCGATTAAAGGCATCTTGACAGTGTTCTATTTTTCTTCTTCTTCTGTGATGAAATATACCAAAGCACACGAGGTTATCTGCCCTCTCGCCTTGACCAGAGGGACTTGAAAGGGTTATTGGTGTTTAAGGGGGGTCATCAAGGCCCGGAGTTTGGACGATGAAATCGGAACGGGGGGGAAAGAGTTGAGGATCTACCTATATACCTGTATACTTAGGTACTTCAAGTAGGTACATAATGTACTGCATAACGACATGCAGTTGCCGGGATCGGAGACAGACTTTTTAAGGTTACTCCCTAACTTGGATTGGTTATTCGCCATTGTCTTATACATATGTAGTAAGTACCCGGATTTAAGGACGCACGTACCTTACCTAAAATCAACATGTACTATATTTACCTTACGTAAGGTATAGATACACGTAGTACGTTTATATCTACTCATTGCATCACTCTGCATCCTACATCCTATCTATACTTACATGCATATACTAATATTCTCAACGCCGCCTATGTATTAGGCATTCTGTACTGACGAACACCATAAACATTCGTATCTTATTGCGTCTGCGAATTAATCTATCTGGTAATACAATCTTGTCGTCTTGTACCGCTGTTGGACGGATATATATTCCTAGCAAGCAGCGCTAGGGTCCTTTATACAACATGAATTTCAACAATGTGATTTTACCATGCCAGGATCCGGCTGCGGGCACGAGCCGATGGGACATCCATACCAAAGACGGCAAAATTCACCACATTCGTCCTTCGGTACAAGTGTCTAGTGAACCTCCCACGCTCCTCCTGCCTGCCCTGTGTCACCCCCATATCCATCTAGACAAACCATTCATCCTAACGTGCAACAACTCCCCTTCACAAGCATATCCGGACTACTCCGACCTTGTGCCTGAGACTGGCTCCTTCGGCGAGGCTCTAGTAAATACCTCCAAGGCGAAGGAGCGCTATACCGAAGAAGATCTCTACCTTCGAGGCTGTCAGCTTCTGGCTACGAGTTGCGAGCAGGGGGTAACTTCCCTGCGTGCCTTCGTGGAAATCGACCATGTTACTGGGACCTTACCCCTGACCACCGCCATTCGACTCAAGTCGGATTTCTCCCACCTATTAGAGATGCAAATCTGCGCTTTCGCCCAGGATCCCCTCTTCTCCACTGCTCACGGGGATGAGAACCGATCTATCCTGGCCTCACTCCTGAAAGACCATGCTGCGTCTATTCAGGTGCTGGGAACTACTCCCTATGTCGAGGAGTCCCGAGAAGCGTCGCTTCAGAACATCGAATGGGCCATCACTACCGCCATTCAACATGATTTACACCTAGACTTCCACTTGGATTATAACTTAAACTCACCTTCCCCCTCCAGCCAGCCGCTGACCTTTTCAGTCATCGAGCTTTTGAAGAAGCATGGTTGGCTCCGTCTCGCTGACAGGCCCAGGACCGTGGTCCTCGGGCACTGCACTCAGCTTAGCGTCCTATCTGACGCGCATCTTCGGCAGCTCGCTGAGACTATCATTCAAAGCGGGCTTCCGATTCACTTTGTTGGCTTGCCTACGAGTGATATGTTCATGATGGGCCGTCCAAGTTCCGCAACGGACGCGACACAAGCCCGACTGCGTGGAACCTTGCACGTGCCTTCGATGATCAAGGATCTCGGCCTTTCCGCTTGCATCGGCGTGAACAATGTCGGGAATGCCTTTACACCTTTTGGTACGGGCGACCCCTTAGAGACGGCGTCGTGGGGTGTAGCCATCTACCACGCTGGGACCGCGGCCGACGCAATGACGCTGTACGGTTGCATAAGTTGGCTAGCTAGGAGAGCTATTGGCCTCGGAGCAAGTGAGGAAGATGTCGACGTAGTCGAGGGCCGGTCTTTGCAGGGTATGCTCTTGATTAGAAACAAGGAACACACGGAGCTGCCGGGTATTGCCGGTGGTTCTGAATTAAAAATACCCGCAAGGCAAAGATTGAGCGTCAAGGATATCATCTGGGATCCACCTGAGGTCCAGTTGAGATCAATCATAAGATGAATGAACCTGTTGGAGATTGACGCCATGCAACTAAACTGTTGCCTTGAGATAGACGGTCGATCAATGCTTGGTTAGATATTTGAGGGGATAAGATTTAGAGAAGTAGGCGAACCCAGTTCAACTTTGGCCAGTTCTCCCCCCCCAAAACCCGCAGAAACCAATGCCGCCTTCACATGACAGAACAAAGCGAGTCTGAGTGATCAGGCCCAAATATCTCCTTGTTGCGTTCGCGCTCGTTGGCTCGGATCTTTTCTTTGACTTCTTTCGGAAAATATTCACGAAGAAACGCAGCACGTTTGCTATCAAAGTTCTCCAGACCGGCTCGCATGATCACGTCTGCCCGGCAAAGGGGACAGAACCTCTCCCCCTTTCGTGACATCTTGACGAGGCACCGACTGCAGAAGATATGTTGGCATTCTAATCGAATTGGCCAGTACGCAACGGCAAAACAGATAGGGCAGAGATAGTCGTCAAGCTGCGGGACGACAGAGATGAGGTCGTTGGACATTTGTGCGCATAAATCTTTGGCCACGCTTCCTGCTAAGAGATGATTGGATCGAACAGTAACGGGGAAAACTCGAGAAACGCCTAGCGAGGTTCTCTTGTCAAATTCTGTAAGGATGGTTAGTAGGGACGAGGAACGTTGTCAGAATTAGTGCTCTGGGTGACGGACTCTTGAGTATCTTGGACACCGCCAAACTATTGATTTCCTGAAATTTGAGGATCTGCAGGAGTAGGGCGTTCATATTGAGGAACTTGTTATAGGCTTTCTGGCTATTCTCGAGCTTGAGGCCGTGCGTTAGCTTTCTCACCATCACCTGGTCTTGAAACCACCGGAGTTGCTCGACGGCTTGGTTGCTCGTCCTGGCACCGTGGTCGTTCTCCCGAGTAGAAAAGAACACGCGAGCGTCCAGGTATAACTCGAAAATGTTGCGCCATGTTTCTAGGTCGCCTCTTGCTTTTCGGCCTTTTGATGGTTTCGTGGCCTTGTTAATATCCTGGCCCAATAGCGCTATCTCTTTTCCTAGCTTGTCCTGTTCTTCCTCTTGCAGTGCGTCCAAGTTTGAGACGTCGGTCTGTAAGATATCGAAGAACTCGCCATCAAAGACCAAGGGCACTTCAACCTGCTGGATCAACATCGATTCCTCTCCAGAAGTCTGAACGTAGACAGAGTCATGGGACTCGGAGGATGTAGCGGAGACGACCGACTTTGCGTAACCTAGTTCATCCGCCGGGGTGTCCTGCACCCCCCCTGTTTTGGAAGCAATTTTCTCCAAGAAGTCTCGCGTAGATGGTGTTAGTTTTGCGTCCACAGCAACGCCATCCTGAAGATGTACGAAAAAGGTGAGCCTTGGGCGGAAATGCGTGGAATCGGCACCCTTCCCATCCAGGTCATAGTGAAAAGCCGGGGAGGATGGATCCTTTTGGCTAGCGGCCAACTGAGCCAAAGTGTCCTTGTCTAGTCCGAGCTCCCGAAGCTCATTGGTAACTTTCTTCAGACACTTCTTGAGCTGGCCGTAAGGAACAGCAAAGTTGACCCATTTCTGGGGGAAGCCTATGCGAGCGAAGCTGGTCAGCAGAGGGGTACCTGGAGATACTGAAAAGGGGCCATCTACCTTCTCGTTGCAAAGACTTCCTGAATTCCTGAGCGAACTTCATGTGAGTTTCGGCGAGTATGCGACGAGTTAGATGAATAAGACAGTTGCCAAGTGATATCCGCACGCAGTAACGGCCGAATTAGAAACCTGGGCTTTCGGGTCAGACACAGAAAGTAGCGGAGACAAGTAGCGATACAGCGGGTATGTAACAAGGGATATATAAATAAGATAAGATATAACTAAATACAAGTAATAAAGGAGGATATGGAGGGACAATCAAGTAGGAGTAGGAGTACGAGGAGGGCATTCTGCTAACGTGAGCTAAAGCGACGGGGGCAAACATTTCCAGTTTCTAGGTAAAGGAGTTTTAACGCTAGCACCAGGTGGGCAAAACTATGCATCGTTCCATGCATGATAGGAACTATACCAGATGACGACACCGGCAAACCTACTGTCGCAGTCGAGGGTACTATAGTACATCTGTCTGCAGCCTTAGCAGATCTAAGGCGTTTTCGCCCCTGTGCGGCCACGCGACCTATTACTACTCTAGTCCTATTCAGGTTTAGTAAACCTACATAGGTATGTACTTACACACATATGCGTATACATGTATATATAACCATATTAAGACTTCTCGTCTCCTCCCCTTCTAAGTAAGTCATGACATCTAATGAGAAGCTGCATTCCGCATATGTCTATTTAAATGTAGAATTAGTTTTGTTATAATAGCTTTTCACTATCATTGTGTGACAAAAAATCCTACTGCTTGGAATATTGATATATCAAGGCAGGTGCAGGTGCCTCATCCACTATGTATGTAAAGCTTGACCGAACCGAAAGT
This sequence comes from Hypoxylon crocopeplum, assembly GCA_022578875.1. Taxonomy (NCBI): domain Eukaryota; kingdom Fungi; phylum Ascomycota; class Sordariomycetes; order Xylariales; family Hypoxylaceae; genus Hypoxylon; species Hypoxylon crocopeplum. Next base: position 28,320 of record MU399629.1, on the reverse strand, counting down.
GCGGGCCGGGAACTAACATGTGGGGCACGGTGACGTTTTTTGGTTAGTAGCCGAGATAGGATAGGCTTGATAATATTTAAATTTCGTGTGACATTCTATTCTTTCTCGGAACTAATTTATAGAGATATACACCACCGCTATACAACATCTTAGCCGTCTACTCTAAGGACCCAAGTTTCTTCCGGCATACTCTCTCAAAGCTCCCCGCAATGGGCGCTCAGCAGTCGTCCCCTAGAGGCGCTGCCGCAAGCGACGACGCGCCCAGAAAAGCAGACTATTACGAACTACTAGGAGTTGACCGCCAAGCTGCTGACGACAAAATCAAGAAGGCATATAGGAAGAAAGCTCTGGAGCTTCACCCGGATCGAAACTTCGGCGACGTCGAAAATGCCACCCAGAGATTCGCCGAAGTTCAAGCCGCCTACGAAGTCCTCTCTGATCCCCAGGAGCGCGCCTGGTACGACTCCCACCGCGATGCTATCCTCCGCGGCGACGATCCGGCTGATACCGAGGCCACTCCCGAGGTTTACAACGTCCGCCTCACCACCGCTGATGAAATATATACATTGATTGGCCGTTTCAACAAAACCGTTCCGCTTGACGATTCGCCCAACAGCTTTTTCACCATTTTGCAGGATACATTCGATAGAATATCCCAGGGGGAAGATGCTGCAGCCAACTGGGACGGGCTGGCCCCCGTCGAATACCCCCCGTTTGGCTCCTCCAAGGATGACGATAAGATTGCCAAGGCCTTCTACAGCAGGTGGTCCAATTTCTCTACTAGGCTGGCTTTTTCCTGGAAAGACAAGTGGCGACTCTCAGATGCTCCCGACCGGAGGGTACGCCGCCTCATGGAGAAGGAGAACAAGAAGTTCCGCGAGGATGCTGTGCGCGAATTCAACGACGCGGTGCGGTCCCTGGTTGCTTTCGTCCGCAAGCGTGACCCCCGTTACATACCTAATACACAGTCCGAGGCCGAGAGACAGAAGGTATTACGCGATTCGGCGGCAGCACAAGCCGCCAGATCGAGGGCTGCAAACCAGCAGAAGATGAACGACCCTTTTGCCGTTCCGGAATGGGCGCAGTCTCACGGTGACGATCTACACCAGGGAGAATTCTCCGAAACTGATGAAGAGTCCGAGGTTGAGCACATAGACTGCGTTGTATGCAATAAGACGTTCAAGAGCGAGAAGCAGTATGAAGCTCACGAGAAGAGCAAGAAGCACTTGAAGGCCGTCCAGCAACTGCAGAGGCAAATGAAGAAGGAGAGCGCAAATCTTGATTTGGACGAGGGGAATATCCCAACGCCAACTACCGACGTTCTAGTGGTAGAGGCCGACTATGTACTTGATGACGAAGCTGAGAGCCGCGAGCCTGGCACTACTCACGCAAACGGATCTGGTCGAATTAAAGAAACATCTCGGACCGATACAGAACCTCAAGGCTCGAGGGTTACAACTGTCGAGTCGGAGGAAGAGAGTGAAGATGGCGACTACGCCTCAAGAGACGCCGTAGAAGCACGTCTTGTGACAGGGCAACTAGGGAAGTCGAACCCTCTGCAAGGCAAGGATGAAGACCGTGCCGATGATCTCGCCAGCGGGGTCGACGACATCTCGCTCACAACTAGCGAACCTGTAAAAAAGGTTGGAAAGGCCAAAGCCAAGAGAGAGAAGAAAGCTGCTCGCCAAGCCGCTCTGGAACAGCAGGACGACTCTGTAAGCCGTCACATGATTCATTTACTCTCTAGTCGGCCATCCTAACATCACAAAAGCAGAAGTGTGCCGCTTGCAATACCACATTCGACTCGAGAACACAATTATTCAAACATTTGAAGGAAACAGGCCATGCAGCATTCAAACCCGCTGCTTCTAACAAATCTAGCAAGAAGCGACGGTAGATTATTTACTACCAGGGCGAACCAAAGATTGTGTCAATAATCCCGTTTGACGGTCTACCAGTGGAAGCAAGCATCTTCCCAACTCGATCCAACTTATCCATATGTCCCATGACTTGAAACTAGAGGATTAAGGGAGGTAATACTCGACCGCTGCTGTCGCGGCCCATCCTCCGGAGCAGGAGAGCTAGTTGTTTAGCTGCCAGTGCTTACCAAATTCCCGTAGTAGGTGCTCGTGATATTTACATCGCCAATGGTCACCCACGACCACCCATGACCCAGGTTAACGCCTAATTATTACCTAGTGGTATTTCCCCGATACACCAAACTGAGTACATAATGCGCCTGACATTCGTTTATTCCTCTAGAGCCGTGTCTTCGTCATCGTCGTCGCTGAGGGTTTCGACGTCATCAATGGGTCCTCCGGACTCATTCATATGTGCCGTAGGGTCGTGGTCTGACACGTGGATGATGGCTTTACCCTGGACGTGCTTGACGCTTCTCCGCCAGTCCCTCCAGTCCTCTTCGTCACGAATTAAGAAGCCGATGAGCATGCTAGGATCCATCTCCTTAACATGCAGTCGCCGTAATTTTCGCGTGTGGCAGGTATCGACCTCTTCTTGGGAGTAGTCGTTGAGGTCTTCGTGGTAGGGTAAGGCCGGTCGTGTGTAGTGCGGGTCCAGATAGAAGAAATGGAGGCCCTGGACCCCAATGAAGTAATGTGACGATGATGGACGTCCGCTATACTCCTGTATTAGAAACAGTGGCGAGACGAGGGGAAACTATAGAATATAGGAGGGACGTACCCTGCAATACCAATTGACTGTGGCATCTGTAAGGACGCAGCTAGAGCTTCCCAGTATACGGGCGTGATCTTGTCGATGCCAAGCCGCGTGCCAACTAGGATCACTGTTGGGTGGAAAATTGTGCCGTCTGGCTTAGCGATCTTCATAAAGTTGTCTTCGTAGACGTCCGGCCCATCTCCGGTCGAGTAGACGCGCAATCTCGGTTCAGTCGCATTCGTCAGAGCTCTATAGTTTCTGTTTAGCCACCGCTGCCATAGGACTACCAAGCTGCAGCGAAGTACTTACTGAATGCACCTTGCGGTTGCTGAGGGACCAAACCACTCACCAGGATACTTCCCACATGCAGAGGCTCCATGGCGAACGAAGTTGTGTATCGAGTAAGGTGCCCGTGAATCATCGGCGAATAATGATAGGATCTTCCTCTCCTCTAGGTTCGATTTACCTCTCCGCCATCCTATAAGCGATTTAGCAACTCCGCGCAAAAGCTCTGGCATGTTCTTCTCTTGGGCCCGCATACCTCGACCTAGACGCTGCATGAGCATAGCATTGGCTAGCAGACTTTGGCCGGATCTGATCATACATCCCCATCCACTATCCGAGGCAAAGCCGGTCTGGTCGCTCAACTGGCTCTTGAGGCGCATGGAGAAGGACAGGGCGGAGAAAGCCTTCGGATCGGGCGACTTGGCTATGGGATCGAACTCTGACCGGTACGTCATCCATATCCTCGACTCAAAATCGTCGAGAAAAGCAGGGGGCCATCCCCCATCCAACGGGGCCTCATCGTAGGCTAGGGATGAATCGAGGCTGCTCGAGGTAGAGTCGGGGGGTGTCTCGGGTAACCTAGCCGGAGCTTGGATGGGATCTTTGGTAGGTGGATCGGAAGGCGGAGATGCCCCGTGCTTGGGACTCGGATTGATGTTGAGTTTGTACGAGGACCCGAGACACCACACCGGTTGGTCGCGGACAATATCGTTGGTGGGTTCGGGGTCCCAAAACATCTGGACGATGCGTCGGCCGAGATCTACGGTGGTATCCATACCGGAGAATGACGGTACCGTGGGTAGAAGGCTACGGCAGGCAGGTTGAAGATATGGATATAACCAAGACTCTAATAAGAAAAGCCAGCCTTCTCTATCTCGTTGTAGCGGAGGTGGTAAATCTAGAGACACAACACAGTAAGAAAGCAGTGAGAAAATAAAGTATAATTGTATGACAAATGGCCTAAGAGCTTCTGTCAACCCGTCTCGTGCCGACAAAATAAAGGTGATGTACGGCACACAATCAGGGAGGTAACTAGAGCGGGTGTAATACGAAGGCTTGATGACGGATGGGTGGATGGATGGATGGATGGATGGAATGGACAGGGCCGGAATAGACCAATAAGATCCAGGTCTTTAAGGGACAGACAAAGCGCAACCATGCGCCCAAGCTATAAAAAAAGAAACAGTGAATATATGAAATTAAGAGCTTGGGCGATGGGCAGGGAACGGTGCTTTGGAACAAGAAGCAATGAAGGTTGAAACGGATCTGTTCTCACGAGGTGGAAGATAGTGCAAGGGAAAGGTGGACAGTCACCTGGCACCCCCCTGTTTCTTTTAGTACCTAGTCCCGTAGTGCTGTGTTAGGGCAGGCTGCCGCTGCTTCACTGGCGGACAAGCGGGGGGAGGGGCTAAAGGTTAATGACTGATTGATAAATGCATGGCGCCTTGTGACAAGCTCATGGGGGGGCAGAACTGTTATCGATAACAAAGTATGACAGCACTAAGCACATACTGTCCTTAGCTTAGGTACATTTATTAGTTAAGAAAGCAAGTGCGGCTTATAACCTAGGAAGTTGTAGGTGGATAAGGCCTGCACTATACTGTATCGTACCTACCTAGCAGCCAGGTACCTAGGTACGTAAGGTACCTGCACCGGATATCTCAGCTAAGAGACTCTTTCCTCCCTTCGCGTCCAATAGAAATAATTAAACATCTCGACGCCGCAACTATCTTCTTCACCTCGTGTCTCTCAACGCATAGAAATCCTCATCTCTTCGTTGGATGCTGATGCTGAGAGCCGCCCGCTGGGTTTCAGACATATTCTGGTCCACATTATCGACATCATAGTCGCCCATTTTCTCTCACCTAGACCTAAGTAGAACCTTTCTTTCGCCGCTCAACTCTTCTGCTTTCTCTCGCTGGCATCCCATAGTGGATTGACGTCAATTGAGCACCAAAATGGCGAAGAATAAAAGGGGTGGTGGAGGCCCCAAGTTCAAGGGCCAGCGCTTCCCGCGTCGCAAGACCGGGAATCCCTCTGGAGAGATCGGTGCCAACAACTCGGCATCGCCCTCACGCGGCTTCGCGCGAGGTCACGGTATCTAAGCCCTTTGCCAAATCGCCATCTCTTTAATTTTATCACTGCCCTAACATGCTTTCAGGTTACACACTTGCCGAAGAGGCTAGGAACACGGCATCTAATCGCCGTGGAGGTCTTGGCCGCGATGCCAGATTGAGATACAAGCCTGTTACTTTTATCAGTGCCGGCCTTATGAACCCTTTGAAGGATCTCGAAGTACAACTAACCACCACGGACGAAGAACAGACCCAAGGAAGTGCAAGCCCAACGGGAAGATCCCCAGTTGTCGTGGATACTAGTTCATCCCAGCACCACATCCCGTCTTTGGCTCCAGATGAAGAGTCGCCTCCTAGCCCACGGCTGACTCCAGGGGTGCTCACGCTTGAAGCTCTTGGTGGCAACCCGGCCCCTAAATCTGAACAGTCCCAAGGTCCTGGGTCGAATAACGATTCGGATTCTAGCGAGGAAGTCATACTATTCAAGGGAAGGGGTTGCAATCGCCAAAGACCAACTTCCGCTGAGATGGCCAAAGACGATACCAACGCTGATTCATTGAAACTCCGCGAGTTGGACATCGAATTACAGGTCGTCGAGGAGACTCTCCAGGAAGATATGGCTACTCCAGATAATACCATTGAGAGGGATGACTATATCCCGCTTAATTCCAAACCTAAAGGGCGCGTTAGACGGCACAAATTCAAGCAGAGCGCCACGTCGGACGAGGATGCCGCTATAATCGCGGATTACATGGCGAACATTAAGGATTTGGAGGAAGAAGGTGACGATGAAGTAGACCATTTAGGAATCGGGTCCCACACCTTTGACGTGCTGAGAGATCTAGGAGGGACAGATAGTGACGCCGTTCCTGCTCAAGCTTCTAGCGAGGACGACACAGACGACGGCTTAGGAGACGAAGCCGACGTGGAGGACCGACGACGACGCCGCCTGGAGGCAGAGGACGGACATATAGCCCGCATACTCGCTAAGCAAGAGGACGGACATATGGCCCGCATGCTCGCTAAGCAGGAGGAGTTTGGCTTGGGCGGTGATGATGTTCTACTTTTTGACGGTGGAGCTTCTAAAGACGAGTGGTCTACGGCTCCTAGGGCTCCTCCACGCCGCAAGACGAAGGGCAATTCAAAGAGTACTAAGATTACTCAGAAGAACGGCCAATTTCCAAGTGCGACGGAGATGGCCGACGCATTTGATGAGCTTGATCTCATGGATTGGCACAGGCCCAGCCTCAACAACGTCAAGAAGGGACTACCAACATTCGACGTATCAGACTCTGAGCTTGAGGAGGTTATGAAGTCCACTTGGCAGAAGGATCGCCTTAAAAAGGCAGAGAAGAAGAAAGCTCGCGAGGAATTACGCTCAATGGGACTACTCGGCAAAAATGTTAACCCTGACGATCTCCGGATTAAATATATAGGTGGCATGTCATTGGACGACCTTGCTAACGAGCTTGAGGTTTTCCTTCTCGGCTCTCGAGAACAGTAAGTATTTCAATGCTGGCTACTACCTAGTACGGGAGGACATGCTAACATTGTCCAGGCTCGTTCTACCTCCATTTGACAGGAACACTCGCAGAACGATTCACGCATTGGCCAACAAGTTCAAGATTAAGTCGCAGTCAGCGGGAAAGGGCTTAGATAGATCCCCAGTCCTCTACCGCACGAAAGCCACACTCCCGTTCGACCAAGTCACCTTCGACAGAACATTTGGCCGCATCAAGCAGACCTGGTTCCCTCGTGTCGATGTTGACGATAAACTGGTGAACGAGAGTCGAATCCTCAAGAGGGCTGAAGCACAAAATGGCAAGTCTCGTTTCAAAAGTTCTCTCACTTACCGCGACGGTGACGTTGTCGGTCAACATGCCGCAGAACTAGGGGCAGAGAACAAGGGCCGAGCGATGCTGGAGAAGATGGGATGGTCGAAGGGCATGGCACTGGGAACTGAGGACAACAAAGGTATCATGGTACCTATCACGCATGTGGTGAAAAAATCCAAAGCTGGACTCGGCGACGCCTGAAAGTCCCTCGAGGCACCCTTGATTAATTTAGACAACCGGGGAAATCCATTAGAGTAGCACGGGGGTAGGATAGGTCCACATACCAATATCATCGCGCCCACTATATCTACCAAGATTCTCTTCGCGGCATAAGTAAGTCATACCATAGAGTCTAGAGCACCCTGTCCCCATAGCAATACATAATCGCAGAATACGAATTAAACCCCGTATCCCTTGGTGGGGAGAAAATGACGCAGTCGTCAACCTAAACTGACGTCGAGATAAAGAAAATGTGGCAAGCTATGATAGAGTTAATAGTGTCGAATAGACGCGCAAATCCGCTCTTTGTGTGTCGCGAAGCAACTTGGCAGAATATCAAAGATTCATGGTTGCTACGCTGTCAGTGGCAATGTGCTGAATTGTTCTGGACCCATCATAATGCAGATTACGAGCATTGCAATCCATCACCTAAATGCACCACCAGCAAAGCGGCGATTTTGTCAAGTCGGCAAGATCAGTCACGAATAGAAGGTTGGTGTTCGTTCATATGCAGATTCATTCCGAAGCCCTATCGGGAAACTTTATTGTACAACCGCAAACCCCAGACCGTGGTGGGCGAAGACTTAGCCCCCTTAAAAAGCAAACCATCCGTAACGCATTATGAGACTCCCATATTCGGAGGGCTTGCATACCAAGCCTTGGCGAAGCCTCGTCATGATGCCAAAGCAGAAAAAGCCCCATGCCCAAAAGAGAAACCAGACGCAGAAAACCAAGCACTTATTTCGTGGATGACGAGTACTTGGTAACTGCCTTGGTTCCCTCAGAAACGGCGTGCTTGGCGAGCTCACCGGGCAGGATCAGGCGGACCGATGTCTGGATCTCTCGGGAAGAGATGGTTGACTTCTTGTTGTAGGCGGCCAGCTTGGATGCCTCAGTGGCAACACGCTCGAAGATGTCTGATTATTGTATGTTAGTGAGGGCTCATTACAGTGCACGCGATAATGCGACAAGGGCTATGTGACTCACCGTTGACGAAGGAGTTCAGGATAGACATGGCGCGGTTGGAGATACCAGTGTCGGGGTGAACCTGCTTCAGGACTATAATCCGAGAGTTAGTATGATTGATTCAATACAATGGATTGAAGCGCGTAGACCAGGTCGCGACGCGTCCCGAGATACAACGCGTCAACACTAGAGTCAGGATGTAGCTTACCCTTGTAGATGTAGGAGGAGTAGGTCTCCTTGCGCGCCTTGGTGCGCTTCTTCTTGTCACCAGTAGCTGCGGTCTTCTTGCCGGCATCCTTCTTCTCCGGAGCCTTTTGAGCAGTCGCGGGGGCCTTGGAGGCAGCGGGCTTCTTGTCGGCAGCTTTGGGAGGCATGTTGATTGATTGGGGTGAGTTGATGAAGTGGGAGTAAAATGTCTGATTGAATGAGATGCAGAAGTTGTTGGAAAAGTCCAAATGCTTGTTGTGTTGGTAGAGGTTTGTGGATGGAAGTTGAAGGGAAGAAGTCGAAGATGTTTGACGGAGAAAAGGTGGTGGGTGGCAGGTCCTTTTGTATTGGCGGCGGGCGCTAGCGTGATTACTGATTTGATCCTCGTAAGGTTGGGTTGGGACTGATTGATTGATCTTGCCTTGTGCTGCGCGGCCAAAAAAAAGGGCAGAGGTCAGTACCCTCCTAGCAGGGTCTGATAAGCTTGCCCCAACCCCACTTTCTGCTGGTAAACGCGATAAAGCCTGCGACGCGTTTGGAAAGCACAGACCTCTGTAGCAACAGTGCAAGCTGCTAAATAATTCAACCGGGGCCAAATCAGATAGCCCAAAACAATTGACGGAAGAGGAAATAAATCAAAATCGACACACAATCCAGCCAATCAAATATTTTAGAGAGCCAGGAATTTTGGATTTCTACGTCCTCACCCCCCAGCCTATCCCTACATGTAGTTAGTACCTAAATTCCCTGACCAAATCTAACGGCTGTCCCCACAACAGCTCCGTACGGCATCTCTAGCAGTCCGCATAACACACCACATCGGTGCATGCAACGTATTAACGGGTACCGGAGGTGCGCTGTAGCCCCAGACGGCGTTAGATGTGAAGTTATCACCACTTCCCGAAATCCCGTAGCCATATCGATATCCGTTGTTTTCACCGACCTCAACCCTAGCGAACACGGAGACCGCTGTGGATGCCGGTTCCGAAGACCAACCAAACATGTAACTTAGCTCCGCGTACTCTATAGTGATAGATACGATATCAAATGTGCATTAGATGAGTAATTCGAGTCATAATTCACTGCCTTAGCTATCGATTCACTATGACCTATAATAGGAATGCTTCCTCCTCCTGATGTTCAATCAAACGGTGGACACCGAGGACATCAAGTTAAGGCGGTCCAAACCAATGAACTCTGTAGCCTCTGGATAAGTACCCAACATCGCAACCTTCAGATCGAGTCTTTGGATTACAAAGCGCATCTGGAGCTCCAGACGTCCAAGTTATCCCTAACGGAGGTCAATATCGGCCTTGTCTTCATGTAGACAAGGCTTTAAAATTGATGAAGGCGAAAAGCCAAATCGGTTGAAGCTGACGGTCCTCTCCATACTGGCCTCATAGATCAGATATTGTGGTTTAATAAAATAAAAATAAAAATAAACAAGCGAATCAGTCCATGTCGAATAGATAGCAATGAAAGCAATGATTCTAATCAGAATCAATACGCTGCACTGTGTCGGCCATGACTGGTTTTTGTGTTAGAAATGATTGAGAAGAATCAAATGAGGTAAATGGGACAAATGGAGCAGTCGCAGCAGCGCAGCAGCCGTTGTTTACATATTGTAGAAGGCAGGTAGGCAGGCGATATGACAATCAAATCACCTAGGATAGGCTTAGCGGGTGGCCTGTGCTCTCCAAAAGGTTAATTCTTTTATTTTTCTACCGAACCCTACGCTCCCCCAAAAATCAGCCTAATCCGGACTAGGCGCATAACCCACCCGTTTATTTGGTGATCAGTGATTCTGATCCAGGACGCGACCCGTCAATACTTAAACTCGCCCTCCCCCACTACCATTCAACGTCTTTCTCCCATTTCCATCTACTCGTACCATCTTCTCATCAACCGCAACAAAACATCTATCTTCACGCATTCGCACACTTTCAACAGCATCAGTCCATTGCGACCTACATTTTAAACCACTCAACCCTTCACCCACAAATCTATCAAGATGACTGGAGGCGGCAAATCCGGCGGCAAGGCCAGCGGTTCCAAGAACGCGCAATCGTAAGTCATTTCCGCGTCGCATCACGACATTCTTCCTTTCTGGCCTACTCTTCATACTTTCGTCCCATTCCGGGTCAAAGTATGACGCGTTTGGCATAGAATTCATCAATATTTCTGGCTTTTTCTGTTTCTACTTGATGCTAACGCAAATTGTCTCACAGTCGATCCTCCAAGGCTGGTCTGGCATTCCCTGTCGGCCGTGTCCACCGACTTCTCCGCAAAGGCAACTACGCCCAGCGTGTCGGTGCTGGTGAGTCATATCGCGTTGTCTAGTTTTCTCCAACTTGATCTAACGCGTCATTACCAGGTGCTCCCGTCTATCTTGCTGCCGTCCTTGAGTACCTCGCCGCTGAGATCCTCGAGTTGGCTGGCAACGCCGCTCGTGACAACAAGAAGACGCGTATCATCCCCCGTCACTTGCAACTCGCCATCCGAAACGATGAGGAGTTGAACAAGCTGCTCGGTCACGTCACCATCGCCCAGGGTGGTGTTCTACCCAACATTCACCAGAGTAAGCCTGCCATGCTCCCCTTTTTTCCCCAATTTATAACCTAACATGTATTCAGATCTGCTCCCCAAGAAGACCGGCAAGCCTGGCAAGAACGCAAGCCAAGAGCTGTAAATGGGGTCACTTTCTTGTTTTCTGGTTGGTCGTTTGGGACGTTTCATGAACCACGGGGTCACGGCTGGGCACGGTTTGCTTTTTACGCGTTAGGGCTGTACATTACAGGCATGATCCATTTGAGCAATGGACAATGAATGAGAATAATTTCTGAGCTGCACTTTTCGTCTTTTTACGTGATCTTGACTAACTCATTAAATCTGTTTCGGAGACAAAGAGTGTATTGTCATGTCTACGCTACGAAGCTGCACTGATTGTTTGGCCAACTAGAGGTACATAGTTTTCAACGAAACGTTCAGAGCGTTTGCGTGTCATCAGAACATGAACAACTTTGTCTTCGTCTAGAGCATACGGCAGATTACAGGTTCTATATACAAATAGGGGCCAATGACTCCCTCACAGATAGGTTGCCTCTAGAACCTGAGTCGCGGCGGAGCTAGGAAAACGCATCAGCATAACTGAAAATCAAGCAATAGAACAAGCATAGAAGACTCACGATCGGTGTTGTGCACAGGTAAATTCCTCTCGTATTTGGAACCTAGTTTGGAGCAATTAGCAGGATGAATACGATTTATGCAGCAGAATATCTGTGCGACTTGTGCCATACCTCCCGGGGCTGTAGGATGACAAAAAGGGTCGGGGTGTTTCCATGTCTCCAGCAGCTTCTCTGTTTCGCTAAGTAGTGCCTGTGGGAAATGCTTCCAGTCAGTCGATCAGTGCACAGATGCCACACGAGAAGCGCCTCACCCTTTGTTTTCTTGTGTCCGTGATGTTTCGGTTCGCCTCGAAGAGGGATCGGATATAGAGAGCTTGGCCGCGCCATAAGCTTCGATGGACGGCCCAGTCGAGGGCCAGTTTCAACGAGCGTCGGTAGAGTGACCTGTAGCACACAGCTTCATTAGAGCTTGCAGAGCCAGAAGCGGATCCAATTGGCCTCACAGCGCAGCTTGTCGGTTCGACATGATTGAGGTCTTTTATTCGTCCTTGTGTCCGTCGGTCACGATACTACCAACCCCAAAGACTCCAGCAAACAGCGGCGGGGAATTAATTCCAGCAGCACCGGAGCTGCCTCTTCGTACTAATCGCCAGGTATGCGATTGAACGGCAAGGCTTCTATACGAAGATGTCGAGATCGAGTCGTTTCGCGTGAGGATTAATTATGGACGGACGTGTTGTAAATCCCACGCAGTCGATTGGAACCCGCCAATTCCCAGAGGTAGGCAAGGTAGGTAGGATCCACTTCCAAGGCCCACTATGTATCGGATCAGGAGCTTTGTTTATTCCGAGCGACCCTGGTACGTACCTAAGTACTTTATACATGCGGCAGATTTTTAACCAGGGATGGCTGGGAACATTTGATCAATTGAATGGAAAGAGACGGGTACTTACATAACCTCGGTATATGTAGGTAGTTAGGTAGGTGCCGGGTAGCTAGCTCTTTTAACCATCTGGGCAGCTGAAGATGGGTCCTGTGACGAGGAAAACCAGCTGTGCAATCGGCGGTTTCATTTCCGACGAGAAAATACTTGGACAGTAGCAGTTGCAGGTGCTCCGTGCAACTGCTTAGAGGGAACCGCGACGGTCTGCCGGAAACATGGGAGCAACTGATCGTTTCCAATCATTTTTTTTTTCTAGACCTTCTCCTTCTCCCCAATCCAGACCCGAGATACTTGATAATAACACCTCATAGACTTTCTTTTGCCATCGCAGGCTGTGGCAGTTACAAAACTCCCTCCCCCTCCCCCTTTTCTCACATATATCTTTTATTTCAAAGCCGTCATTGTTCTTATTCCCGCGTCCCCTGGTCACAGTCGTTTCTGCCAACGATTTGCCGAACCTTGCCGGCCCCCTTCTTCCTTAGGTGTTACATCATCACATCTTTTCCTTCACGATGATGTCAAGACGGCTTCTCACAGCAACGCGCGTCCTGCGCCGGCCAGTGCAACAGCAGCCGTTGCGAGGAGGATGTCTCCCTCTGCCGCTGCTTATGAGCCAAGTTCGCACCTATGCGCAAACGATCGTCAAAGTCCCGCAGATGGCCGAGTCCATCACCGAGGGCACTCTCAAGCAGTGGAATAAGAAGGTTGGCGACTACGTTGAGCAGGATGAGGAGATCGCGACCATTGAGACGGACAAGGTAATCAAGAAGTCTATTTTTCTTAGCCATGTCTCCTGCCATCTGATGATTCTGACGTTTCCCGCCCGTAGATCGATGTTGCCGTCAACGCACCCGAGTCTGGAGTGCTGAAAGAGCTGCTTGCCAATGAGGAGGACACGGTTACTGTCGATCAAGAGATTGCAAAGATTGAGCCAGGTGCGGCGCCTGAGGGTGGTGAGAAGTCTGAGGCGGACAAGGAACCACCGAAGAAGGAGGAGGCTTCCACCGAATCGCGCCCGGCGCCTGCGGAGGGGGAGAACCAGCCCGAGTCAAAGCCCGAGTCAAAACCTGAGCCGAAGCCCGAACCGTCCAAGCCCCAGCCACCGCCAGAGCCCAAGAAAGAGTCTACCCCTAAACAAGCCCAGCCGGCAAAGGACACCACGGCCAGCACCGGACCCGTCTTGGGAAGCCGAGAGGAGCGCCGTGTTAAGATGAACCGCATGCGGCTAAGAATTGCCGAACGCCTAAAGCAGTCGCAGAATACGGCTGCATCGTTGACGACCTTCAACGAGGTCGATATGTCATCCCTGATGGAGTTCCGCAAGCTTTACAAGGACGAGGTCCTCAAGAAGACGGGGGTTAAGCTTGGTTTTATGAGCGCCTTCTCGCGCGCCAGCGTTCTGGCGATGCGGGACATCCCTGCCGTCAACGCCTCGATCGAGGGGGAGAATGGCGGCGACACCATCGTATACCGAGACTACGTCGACATCAGCGTGGCCGTCGCAACCGAGAAAGGTTTGGTCACGCCTGTTGTCCGCAATGCCGAGTCGATGGATATGGTGGGGATCGAGAAGGCTATCGCAGACATGGGGAAGAAGGCTAGGGATGGCAAGCTCACCATCGAGGACATGGCCGGTGGTACATTCACCATAAGCAATGGAGGCGTCTTCGGTTCTCTCATGGGAACGCCTATCATCAACCTGCCGCAGTGCGCCGTGCTGGGCCTACATGCCATCAAGGACAGGGCCGTCGCCGTCAACGGCAAGGTCGAGGTTCGACCCATGATGTACCTCGCCTTGACCTACGATCATCGTCTCCTGGACGGCAGGGAAGCTGTTCAGTTCCTGGTCAAGGTCAAGGAGTATATCGAGGACCCCCGGAAGATGCTCCTGGGTTGAAGCAGGTGTGTAGAGCGGGCATGGTTTTGCGGTAAGGGTGCGACATCATTGCTAGAGTGTACAGTAAATAGCGGTTATCCCGTAGGCATGTTTCTCGAAGAAGTCTTCATATGAATATATGGAACAACCGATATCGTAATTTCCACCAGTTCCCGTGTGCCCCTTTTTTATGTGAATCCGTTAGTACGCATCCTTGGACCAGCACGTGGCTCTAGAGATAAATGCCCAGGGGCGCCGCAGACCTGTCTTTTCCGTGTGATATCTCTTCTCGGTTAAACTAGTGGCTTTTTCACATGAACCCTCTCTAACGAGCTTATAAAGTAGGTATTCTAGTGTATTGTTATTGATGGCGGTAGATTTATTGTCGATGCGTCTTACCAACCCCTAGGCCCGTGGTAATGTCAGGAAGCGATTCTGGGGGTTATGGGATGGATATCTTATATATCACTATCGGACAATGATTAAATCATGTACCGCAATTCTTAGTCGCTAAAGCTCGGAAAGATATAGTACAGGCCATATTGCACGACCCCTAGCGTATAGGAATGCTTTAATAGTAATACGAAAACGAGTATGTCACGAGGCGGACCATATAAAGGGGTATAAATTGTGTTGTTCCGCGAGGAATTATAACTTATCTAGGGGAGACCTTAGGTATATATATATAAGAACCTCTTTATCTTCCTGCCTAAGGCTTATCCTGATAGGCCAGGTATCTTAACAGAGTATCTATATGATGAATGCTACGTTGTTGATCCTTGGAGTAAGAGAAAACTATGTAGGTCTAGGATAACCAGGTACCTAGGTTACCTAGGTAGTTAGTATATAATATCTTAGAGCCTATCGCCACCCTTTATATTCCTATAGCCGCAGCGCCTGTCTGTTATCGAGTTATTGGGACCGTAGTACACTTGCTATAACTGAGAGAGGGACGATTGCGGTGGTGATGATAGTGTCACGATGCGGACCGTATGGAACTATGTTGTTCCGTAAGGGACTACAACTTATCTGGGGGAGATCCTGGGTATACATATAAAGACCATCTTTGTTTCCTATCCTAGGCCTTGTGTTGACAGATAGCTATAATTACTTTGGTATTATAACGTGTAAATTGTCAATGTGTGACAGCGCGGGTTATATAGGCACCAGTAAGTGATATTCGTAGTAAACGCTGAAGCAAGACTACTAATTTATAGCTTAGTAAAATAGATGCTTTTCGACGTTAACGGTTATATTTATTGCTCATATTATTGGTCTTTATTGTTTGCTCATAAATGGAGTATGCTATTGTCGTAGAGAGGGTATATGCGTAAACAACTTACAGCCGTATAACTATATACTTTAATATGAGAACACAGGTGATAACTAGAACGCGCCGGAATTATATTAGGCACGATGCGATATAGTTTATATCTGTCACGATGCGGACCGTATTCGGGGGGGGGGGGGGGGGCGACCTGTGTTATTCCGCGAGGGACTACAAAGATCCTCTTTGTCTCCTGTCTGAGTCCCATCCTGACAGGTCAGGTATCAAGACAATATCGGATTAGGTATGAATAGGGGCTCATATATCACAAATCTCTCAAAGAGCAACGTATCACCAGATTCCAAATGATAACACAACGTAACTTACCAGGTAGGAATATAGTTGTTGGAATTGCAAGGTCTTCGCTTAGTAGCATAGCTGGAAACCCCGACTACCACTATTTACTGACTGTAGCTTAACAACTTATTCTAGTATGCTTACCTTCGTGACGGTATAAAAGGCATCGGATATCACGCTATAGTTAGAGTTGATCGGATTACCTAGGGGAGATAACGCGAATTAGTCCGGATCACCCGACTTGGACTTTTCCTCTCGGGCCCTCATCCCATAGTCATTAGATGCTACATGGATTACATGGTTGCTTAGATGACAGTCATAGCATTTCATTCTAGCGTCGTGGTTACTCGGAAGAATGCTATAGGAAACCCGAGTGATGAGGGGAGATATGTCGATAGTGTACAATTGATGATTACGACTCACATATCATACTGGACTAACAGTCTCTTTAACTATCGACGCGCCTTAACAACTCTTTAAGCGCTGGCATTGGTTTCCCGTCGGTCTCGGCATAGGAAAGGCAGGCCCGCAGATGCTCCCGTCCCTGGGCCTTCAGTTTCTTCCCGTGATGGAAGCGGTTGAAGGCCTGCAAATCGAGTGGAAGCATGAGCTTCTCCCAGGCCGCCAGCGATGCGGCTAGTCCAGCCTCAGTCGTCTCCCTTGCCGCCAGCTGGCCTAGTTCCCCGTGGATGCCGAGATCCTGAATTTCCTTCACAGACGCAACCACGAGACCCCACAATTCTCTATTGTCGCCGATGTCCTGAAACTTGGGCCAATCCATGAGTTCGCATGCCGCAAAGACGGGAAACAGGGGGTTGATTGCCACGGCGCATTCCCGCGTAGACTTGACGGCGCAATGCGAAATTCCACAGGAGTTGAAGATCTCGGCAAACCCATTTGCCACGGCAGGAGAGCTGTCATCGACGGTGAAGCCGTCGGGGAACCGGTCGCTATAGGCGAAGTCAGCCTTTGCGATCAGCTCTGGGTCCGCCGGGGCTGCCGCCGGTAGCACCAAGGCCCTAGTTGCGTAGGCATGAATATCAAGGTGACAGTTCGTAACCTGCTCATCCTCGAGCCCCGAGACCTGGAGGAACCAGGTACGTAAATCGAAGAATATGCTGCCGAGAAGGACCTTGGTATTCGTCTGGCGTGCAGCCTCGCCTATTGTCTTTACTAGGCTCTGTCCCGTCTCGTTCCGCAAAGAAGCGCCGTCGAGTGCTATGACAATGTAGTCGTAGTTCGCCCCAACCATCTCGGACGGATCGGTTATGAAGGAGTAGCCTTCGTACTCCTTCAACTTGTTGTCGTCGTAGCAATAGAGTATCTGAGGACGACTCAACGTCTCGGCGCGGTGACGACGCACGAGGAAAGTCACTTGGGCTCCAGCGAGACTGAGATGATATCCCGTGAGAACTCCCATGGCGCCAGCGCCTATGACGAGAATGCGAGATCTAGAATTCCCGCTCATTTTCAGGACACAGAACCTCAAGGGTCTAGGATAGTAAGCTGGGGGAATTCGACGAAAGATGTACTGTTTGATGTCACGGCCTGCCCTGATAATAGCTACACGCTCCAGGTTTAGTCTTAACTATTAGCACCATCTAAACGATGCTTATAAATCAATGGCTTTGTAGATAGCCCGACTCGGCGACTTTCTTTATATATAAGCAATCTTTAGCTATTATATTCGGAGCGGGTTATTTAAATAAAGTTTCGGCGAAATTACATTAATTAATTATAATTAAAATAACTTATAACTTAAATATTATTATATTTATAATATTTCGATATAAATTATAAATTTATTAATAATATAAAAAAAAGATTTATTTTATAATTAAAGAAATTATAATTTATAACTTTTTAATTTTAATATATAATTTTTTTCGTTATTTTATAAATACGTTATATTACGTATTATTTATAATAATATCTTTTTTTATTCGATCGATTAAGATTTTTTAATATATTATATAACGTATTATTTTAATATAATATAATATAATATTTAGTTAAGTAAATAATTAATTAAATATTATATAAAAGTTTACTTTTTATAAATATTTATAAAATAACGAAAAGAATTATATATTAAAGTTAAAAGGTTATAAACCGTAGTTTTTTTAATTATAAACCATTTTTATTATATTATTTATTTTCCTTTTTTTTTAAAAAACTAAAACGTTTACATTTTTAAAGGTTTAAAAGGTTATAATAATTCGTTTATTTAATATTTATATTTTAATATTAATTTTCGAAATAGTTTATATTATTTTAACTAGGTTATTTAACGGTATTTAAAGCGTTATTATTATTTTTTTCTTTTTTCTTTTTAGTTTTTTTAACGATAACTTATTTTTTTAATTAAAAGTTCGAATAAGCTTTAATACGTTTTATATTAATATTTTTTACTAATATAATAAGAACGGTTTATAACTAAAGAAATTACGGCTTATAATTCCTTAGTTTTAATATATAATTCTTTTCGTTATTTTATAAATATTTATAAAAAATAAACTTTTATATAATATTTAATTAATCATTTATTTAACTAAATATTATATTATATTATATTAGAATGATACGTTATATAACGTATCATTTACGGATATTATTAATCGTATATAACTTTATAATTTTTCCATTTTATTAGATATTTTAATAATAGTTTATCGTTTATTTTAAAAATTAGACGTTAGAAAAAATTCTCGATTTTAAAAGATTTCTATTCTTTATTATTCCCGTTTACTTAAATTTAGCTAAATTATAATTTCTTTTTCGAAAATATATCTTTATTAAATAATATTAGTTTTAAATATATTACCGATATTATTTTATAAATTCTATAATATTATAAAAAGTTTAATTTATAAATTAAGTTTTTTATTTTAAAAATTATTATTATTAAGCCCGTTTTTTAATTTAAATATTTATATAATAATTAACTTAATAAATAATATCCTTTATAAAGTTTTAAATAAACTTTTTCGTTAACGTTAAATTCCTTTAATATATATTTTTTATTATATTTAATTTTATTTATTATTATTACGAAATCGATCGTTATTTCGGCTTTTTATTAATATATTTTCTTTAATATTTCGAAATTTATTACGTTATATAATATTTATAATATAAAAAGGAATATAATACGTAATATAACGTACCATTCTAATATAATATAATATAATATTTAGTTAAATAAATAAATAATTAAGTATTATATAAAAACTTATTTTTTATAAATATTTATAAAATAATAAAAAGAATTATATATTAGAATTAAAAGGTTATAAGCCGTGGTTTTTTTAGTTATAAACCGTTTTTATTATATCATTTATCCCTTTTTTTTTTTAAGAAATTAAAACGTTTACGTTTTTAAAAGTTTAAAAGATTATAATGATTTATTTATTTAGTATTTATATTTTAATGTTTATTTTTAGGATAGTTCGTATTATTTTAATTAAATTATTTAATGATATTTAAGGCGTTATTTTTTCTTTTTTTTTCTTTTTAATTTTTCTAACGATAATTTATTCTTTTAATTAAAGATTCGAATAAGTTTTAATATATTTTATATTAATATTTCTTATAAGTATTATTAATCGTATATAATCTTATAATCTTTTTATTTTATTAGGTATTTTAATAATAATTTATTATTTATTTTAGAGATTTAACGTTAAAAAAGCTTTTGGATTTCGAAGGATTTCTATTTTTCGTTATTCCCGTTTATTTAGATTTAATTAGGTTATAATTTCTTTTTCGAAAATATATTTTTATCGGATAATATTAGTTTTAAATACGTTATTAATATTATTTTATAAATTTTATTATATTATAAGAAATTTAATTTATAAATTAGATTTTTTATTCTAAAGATTATTATTATTAGGCCTATTTTTTAATTTAAATATTTGCGTAATAATTAACCTAATAAATAATATCTTTTATAAAGTTTTAAATAAATTTATTTATTAATGTTAAATTCTTTTAGCGTATATTTCTTATTATATTTAATTTTATTTATTATTATTATAAAATTAATTGGTATTTCGGCCTTTTATTAATATATTTTCTTTAATATTTCGAAATTTATTGCGTTATATAATATTTATAATATAAAAAGGAATATTATAGGTTTAAAACTTAAAATCATTTTATTTAATAACTTTTTTAAAATTATCGATAATATATTATTTATATTATATTATAATAACGGTAAAATTATTATTTATAATTTGTTTAATGTTAAAATATAGAAACGTATATTTATTTTTATATTTTAATTCCGTTTTTTGTTTTATTTATTTAATTACGGATATTATATTATTAAATAATTTAATATTATATCGGAATATATAAATAATATCTATTAGAATTTAAATATAAACTTATTATCTTTATCGGATATTATACGTTTAGGTATATTCTAATTATAAAATATTAGATATTATAAATAAATTTCGATTTATTTTAATGTTTTATATTTTATATTTCTAGGTATAAATATCGTTTTTTTGGAAAACTTATATATATACGTTATTAACGAATTATAATGATCGTATCCGGGTATTTTTTAAAAAATATTTTTCGATTCGATTCGCGATAAATTAACGATAAAGTTTATAACGACGATATAATATAATATAAGGTTATTTACGATCGATTTTAACTTATCGAGTTATTTTTTTCGATTCGTACGATTTACGATATATTTAAGATAATAATCGAAGTAATTATATAATTTCTTTATAAATTTATTTATAATAAGGTTTTATATCTTTGTTATTATTTTTTAGAAATTGAAATAATATTTTTCGTTATAAATAATTTCGAATATTTTCTTAATATAAAATATTAAAATAATTAATTTCTTTTATTATTAACCGATAATATAATATAATAAACTATTCGTTAACTCGAATTAACGATTCTTTTTATCTAATTTTTTTATAGATTTTCTAGGATTTTTCCATATTTTTAATCAATTTTATAATCGTTAATTAAGATAAATTTAAAGTTTTCGTTTAATTTTATTATCGTTATTATATAAACGAAAAAATCCGTTAAATCATTTAGTTTATTTTTAGTTTCGTTATTTTATTCGGTTTAGTTTTTATCGTTATTTATAATAAATATACGTAATAATACGTTTAATATTAGATTTAAATATCTAGGAATATATTTAACGTTTAATTTATATTAGTTTAAATATATTAATATTAAAATTAAACGTAAATTATTCTTTATAATATTTATTATTATTAGATTTTTTTATCTTATAATATTCCCGATTATAATGTAATTTATAAAAATGATTATATCTTATTTATTAGATTAAATTTACGAATATAAATAACGATATATTTATATTAAATAAAATATTCTAATTTTATTATTTAGTATTTTTTTTCTGCCTTTATTAATATTTTATTTAGGAATTAAATAAGTTAAATAATATTAGGATAAATATTCGTTTTATTTTAATTTCTTTCGATATAAAATATTATAATTTTATATTTACGTTTTTTTATAACGTTTAATTTAATAAATTATACGATTTAGGTTTTAATATATAAAATATATCTTAATGATAAGGTTATATTATATAAATTAAAATAATTCGATTTCTTTCTTTATAATATAAATTTACGTTTAGAAGTTTACGTTTTTTTCGTCGTTTTATTTTTAAACGATAATTCTTTAATAGTTTTTCTTTTTATTAATATTAATATTTTTTATTTTTATAAAAATAAAATCTTTTATTAATATTATAATATATATTTCCTTAATTATATAATAAATCCGATATATATCTTTAAATTTTTTAGGTTTTATAAGAATTCAATTTTCTTTATTATTTTTATGCGATTTTTTATAATTAATATTCCGAAATCGTTAATTAGAAAGCTTAATAATTTAATCGAATTATATGTCGCGAATAACTTTTCTAACGTTAAAATAATTTTAATTTTCTAAAAAAAATTTAAGATTATATTTAAATATTGGAAATATTCCTTTAAAGAATTATTAAAAATAATTATATCGTTTATATAAACCTTATAAAAATATTTATATAATTCTAAATATTAATTTATAAATTTTTATATATATAATAAATTATTTTTAAATCTTATTAATATTATATTAAATATTTTTAATCTTTTAAATAAAATGATAAATATCTTATGTTTATAAAAGCTATATAATAATAATTAATAAAAGAAACTTTTCTCGTTAATAATTATAATCTTAATTCTTTTTTTAATATCGGCGATAATATTTTCTTATATCGATAAAAAATATATATCTAGAATTATTATATCGTTTAATATATATAAATTTATTATTTTATTTTATTTTATTTTATTTATTATTTTCTATATAATAAAAATTAAGTTTCTAAATAAAGTTAATCTTTTTATTTAATTTATTCTTTTATATTTATATATTTCGACGAATGTTTTATTTAAAAATACTTTATTTTTAATTTTTAATTTATACGTTTAAATATAGAATTTATATTATTATTAATCGTTTATTAGGTTTATTTATATCTTATTTTCTTTTAGTATTTAGATAATTTTATAGCTTTTTTATATATTAAATTTTTTTAAGATATATTTTATCTTTTTTATATATAAATAATCGATATTTTATATATATATTTTATCTTTTATTTAGATATATAATACGTTTTATAATTATAATAATCTTATATTTATATTTTCGAATAAGGTTTATAATAGTTCCAAATTTAATTAAAATTTTGACGATATTATAACCTTTTTTTTATAATTTAATCTTTTCCGGTTTTAGCGATATATTTAGAAATATATAATATATATTATTCGAAAAGTCGAATTCGATAAATAAATCGGTTAATATTACGAAAACGTTCTTAATATTGGTTTAGAAATATCCGTTATTATTTATATCTTAGATCTTTTCGATTTTTTAATTTTATTAAAATTTTATTACGTTTTCGATATTATTTATTATTAATATTATTTTCGATATTATTATCGAAATTATAATATTTATAACGTCCGAAATATTAATAAAGAAAAAATAATTTTTTAAATTTCCGTAATTATTTTATTTTAAGATTTCCTTATATTCGATTCGTAAATAATTTTTTAAATTCGGTTAGATCGTTAAATTCTAATTTATTATTTTTTATTATTAATAGTTTTAATTTAATATAAAACCTAAACCGAGATTATAATGTTTTCGCATATTTCGAAATTTATAATTTTATTAAGATAATTAATTATTATTTTATATAAAACGAATTAATTATTTCCTAAGAATATCTTCGATTTTAAATTATTATAAATTTAAGTTTTTATTTTAATTAATAATTTAACGTTTTCTTTATTTATATATATAGGTATTATTATATAAAATTCCGTTTAATCTTTTAAAATTATAAATCTTATAATTCCTTTAATTTTATAAGCTTTTTTAGGTTTTAATATCTTATAATTATTATAATAAAATATTAACTAATTCTTATCGATTATTATATTAGATATTCTTATATCGATATATATAAAATGAATTTTTTTACGTTTATAAAATTTTATTAAAAAATATAAATAGGTATATCGATATTTATTTTAGATTTTTATTTTATCCGATTATATTTAAATTATTCGTGGCTTTTTTATATATAATAAATTTATAAGAAATTTCTTATCGTTTTTAATAAATATTTTATTATATTTATTTATTAAATATATATAGTTTATTAAGGTTTTATATAATTTCTTTTTATTTATATATTATTTATAAATATTTACGTAATATATTTCTTTTAATATTTATTTCTTAAGAATTAAGCTTAAAATAGTTATTATTTTTTTTATAAAAGTTATCTTTTTTCTATTTTTTTTACGGGTTAATAATTATTTATTATAATATAAATTATTAGTTTATTTTTAAAGAGAAAATCCTTATTATATTTACGATATTTCGGTTTAGGTTTTTCGGTTTTAATATTAATAAAATTAATAATATATATAGAATTATTATTATTATTTATTTATTCTTTTACGTTATAATTATCGTTTTTATTATTTAAGATATATTTAAGTAAAAAATAATTATCGTTTTAAAGATATTATTTTTTTAACGTTTTTTCTTTATTATTTTTTATTATTATTATTTTATCGTTAAATTATAAAATATTTCCTTTTAATTTTATTTTAACCTATTTATTTTATTATTGTTTGCCGCGAAAGTTATAGAAATTTCCGCGATTTTCGTTATAATTTCCGTCGCAATTATCGAAATAATTAAAATTTCCGCGATTTTCGCCGCGATAACCTTTATTAAAATTTCCGTTATAATAATATCTACGATAACCATTATTAAGATTATTATTATAATTATTATAACTATTATAATAATCGTAATTATAATTATTTTTACGATTATTATAATTATTATTTATTAATATAAAGTCTTTACGTTAATATTATTTATTAAAATAAATTACCTTTTTAATTAAAATTTAACTTATTTTATTAATATTATATAAAATTCTTAATATAAATAACGTTAATCTTTATAAAATTAATAATAAAATTTAGAATAATATTAATATTATAATTAATATTTAACGGTTTATTAATATTTAATTAATTAATAACGTTAAATAAGTTAATTAATTTACGGCGTTATATATTTTTAACGTATTTTTATAAATTATTATCTTTTTTTCTAAATAATTTAATTAGTTTTTTAAATATAAAAGAAAAATATTATTCGGTTATATTATTAATTATTATAAAAAAAGATATATTAAGTTATATATTTCCAATATTTATTATATTATCATATTTTTTCCTATTATTTTATATAATCTAATTATTTATTTTATTTATGTTCGGATTATTTCGATTTAAATATATTCCGAACTAAATATTAAGTTTAAATCTTTAAAGGCTTTTAATATTTCCATTATTAATATTTTAAATTATTTAATTATTACCTTTAAAATAATATTTAAATTACCGTTAAAATATCGTTATATATTCGGAAATAATTTAAATCTTTATTAACCTTATATCGTTTTTTATAATAATTATAAAAAATCCTTTTATATAATTTCTTTACGAAAAATATTAAACAAATATTTATTTATATTATTTATAAAAAGATATACATTTTGTTAATATATATTTTATTTAATTTATATGAAATTATTTTCGTTATAAATTATATTCGTTTTCGGATTTATATAACCGATTTAAGCGAGTTTTTATTTTTAAATTATTAATTAATTTTATTATAACTTTTATTAAGTTTAGAAAGTTAATAAAATATTATTTAATAAATTATATGATAATTTAATATTTAATAGATTTTCCTATAAATTTATAATAAATAAGTTTCCGTTATTATTATTATTACCGCTAATATTATCGCCGTTATTATCGTTAATATTATCGTTATTAACGTTGTTAATATCGTTAATATTTTCGTTATTTCCATTTATTATTTATATACCTTTATTTTAATCGAAATATAAGATTTAAGAAACGGTTTAATTTAATATTTCGACGTTAATTTAAGTGGATTTATCGGTTTAAATAAATACGATTTAAATGGATATAATCTAAGTAAATATAATTTAATTAAATACGGTTTAATTAGATACGGTTTAATTAAATAACGGAAAAGACTTTTCTTTTAATAAGAAAGATTTTTCTAACGGGAAAGACTTTTTTTTTAACGGGAAAGATTCTTTTTTTTTTATATAAGAAAAAATTTTAAAAGATCTTAAATAAGCCGTTTTAGTTAAAAAAATTACGGTCGATTAATTTATAAACTTTAATTTTTTTTAGGAAATATCTTTCCGAATAAAAATTATTTATTTTATACGAAAAGAATTTATAAACTTAATATATTTTAAAAAAAATATAAATTTAAAATAATTAAATATTTAATTAATAAGGAAATATCTAATTATAAAATTATATATCGGAAAAGTTCCTTTCCTTTTAATATATTAGATATTTCCGATTATAAATCGTCGAATAATAATTACTTTATTTAAAATAATAATATTTATTAAAATCGTTATAACGTTTATTAGAAATTTATAAATTAACGATTTAATAAAAGATAAATTAAGATAAGTTAAATAAAAAATATTAAAGATTAGTTAGAAGATATATTTTGGAAAAATATAATTAGTTTTTTATAACTTTTTATTTTTTTCGTTATTTTCTATTAGATTTTTTCGATCGCTTTTCGTTACGTTTTAATTTACGAGAATTTGTTTATATAAATTAAAGATTTTTTTAAATGGGAAATAAAATTATGTTTATTTATTTTTTATTCGGTAAAATATAATTTAGGGTTTTTGTTATTTACCTAAATAAACGATCGAATAAGCGATTTATTTAAACTAAATTATAATTAAATAATTAAGATAAAATAAGCGACGATAAATTACTTAATCGAAACCTAAATTTCGTTTTTTACTTTAACTTACGTTATATATTTATTTTTCGGATTTTTTAGAAATCGCACGATAAAATTATAAAGTTCTATTTATATATTATCGGATTGAGATATAAAGAAAAGGAAAAATAAAACGGATTAAATAAGTAAGTAATTAAGTACGAATACGGGTGTTAAATAAATCTAACGATTTTAATTAACTATTAGTTATTAGTTCGAATAAATTTCGAAAAATCTTAATCGATCGAATAAAAAAAAGATATTATTATAAATAATATACGATATAATATACCATTCTAATATAATATAATATAATATTTAATTAAGTAAATAATTAATTAAATATTATATAAAATAGCAAAAAAGATTATATATTAAAATTAAAAGGTTATAAATTATGGTTTCCTTAGCTATAAACCGTTCTTATTATATTAAAATATTATAAATTTAAAACCTGAAATCACTTTATTTAGTAATTTTCTTAAAACTATCAATAATATATTATTTATAATTTATTTAACGTTAAAATATAAAAACGTATATTTATTTTTATATTTTAATTTCGTGGTTTATTTTATTTATTTAATTATAAATATTATATTATAATTTATTATATAACGTATTATTTTAATATAATATAATATAATATTTAGTTAAATAAATGGTTAATTAAATATTATATAGAAACTTATTTTCTATAAATATTTATAAAATAACGAAAAGAATTATATATTAGAATTAAAAGATTATAAATTATAATTTCTTTAATTATAAACCGTTTTTATTATATTATTTACTTTCTTTTTTTTAAAAAAGATTAAAACGTTTATATTTTTAGAAATTTAAAAGATTATAATGATTTGTTCATTTAATATTTATATTTTAATATTTATTTTTAGGATAGTTCGTATTATTTTAACTAAATTATTTAACGATATTTAAGACGTTATTTCTTCTTTTTTTTTTAATTTTTTTAATAATAATTTATTTTTCTAATTAAAGATTCGAATAAGTTTTAATACATTTTATATCAATATTTCTCGCAAGTATTATTAATTATATATAACTTTATAATCTTTTTATTTTATTAGATATTCTAATAATAATTTATCGTTTATTTTAAAGATTTAACGCTAAAAAAACTTCTTAATTTCGAAAGATTTTTATTCTTTATTATTCCCGTTTACCTAAATTTAATTAAATTATAATTTCCTTTTCGAAAATATATCTTTACCGAATAATATTAATTCTAAATATATTATTAATATTACTTTATAAATTTTATAATATTATAAAAAGTTTAATTTATAAATTAAATCTTTTATTTTAAAAATTATTATTATTAAATTTATTCTTTAATTTAAATATTTACGTAATAATTAACCTAATAAATAATATTTTTTATAAAATTTTAAATAAATCTTTTCGCTAACGTTAAATTTTTTTAACGTATATTTCTTATCGTATTTAATTTTATTTATTATTATTGTAAAATCGATCGCTATTTCGGCTTTTTATTAATACGTTATATAATATTTATAATATAAAAAGAAATATCGCAAATTTAAAACCTAAAACTATCTTATTTAATAATTTATTTAAAATTATTAATAATATATTATTTATATTATATTATAATAATAATAAAACTATTATTTATAATTTATTTAATATTAAAATATAAAAATATATATCTATTTTTATATCTTAATTCTATCGTTCGTTTTATTTATTTAATTATAAATAATATTTATTAGAATTTAAATATAAATTTATTATTTTTATTAAATATTATACGTTTAAATATATCCTAATCATAAAATATTAAATATTATAAATAAATTTCGGCTTATTTTAATATTTTATATTTTATATTTTTAAATATAAATATCGTTTTTTTAGAAAAATTAGACGTATATATTATTAATAAGTCGTAATAATCATATCCGGATATTTTCCAAAATATATTCTTTAATTTAACTTATAATAAACTAACAATAAAATTTATAA